>JAHWFO010079372.1:761315-778852 GCA_023313115.1 Rhysida immarginata | reverse complement strand
AACAATTTGGAGGTTTAATTTAGCTTTTTGAGGTTGTTCTGTTTACCTACAAGCGCAATTATCCCGGGCAACGCTGGGTCCTCTGCTAGTACTTTATATATATGGAAGACTAGCAAAGGTACCCAGCGTTGCCCGGGATAATTACACTTGTAGATAAACAGAACAATCTCAAAAAATTAAATTAAATTTTGCAATATCTTAAAAATAAACACATGAAAATGCTTAGATTTAATACAGTAAAAATTCTTACTGAAAATTCGAAAAAAAATTTTTTAAAGGCTCAGAATGGCTGGACCTCTCCAAGGATGCCACCGCTAGTCTAAATAATTTCTTACTCACGTAATCATACTTCAGAAGTACACTTGATGTTGTTGCAATTTCACTCTTCTCTCGATGTGTTGAAGTAAAACTTGGTCATTCATCACTTTGTGCAGTCTAGCGGTCGCCGATTCTTCTATTTACTTGCTTCCCATTTGCTCAATGCAGCACAGAGCTAAAGGAGTGCTTCCTCTGTCGTCTTTCCACTCTTTCTCAATAGTCTGCTAACTCTCCATTATCTCCAGTTACTGATCACTTTTAAAGATTTTGAAGAAATTGCTAAGTACTAAGAACTCTCATTTCTAAGAAAAGCCGAAATAACAGGAATTCTATGCATTGTTACAAATTGAAACTTATTCATATTGCATCATCATTTTATGTTCATTGTTAAAATTCTTGGAAAGATTGCTTTAACATTGCATCAACATTCTGTGCTAATTGTTATTGGTGAATTGCGCGTTGATACAATTGTTGATGCGAACACGATGGTCCTTTTGTTGCACAAACTTTGCCTTGCATTGTTGGTCATGAGATATATATTGTTGGCCTATGCAGTGTGTTTGTGAGTTGCGTGCTGATACCATTGTTGATACCTATTGTTCTACAAAGTTTGCCTTGCATTGTTGGTCATGAGATATTTCTCATTAATACGCCTTGCCATAAGCATGAATATCGATTTTTTTATCAATAATTATTATTTTTTCGAAATCTGAGGCAGACAGTGACCTTTCTCATGCTTTGAAGGTCATGTATGCAAAATTTCATCAAGGTTGGAATAAAACTGTAGATTTGTATAAGAAACAAACAAACCCACCCACAAACATCCTTCTTTATATACATAGATAGATAGATAAACAAGATATTCCACTTTTTCTTTTACCATAATTTCTCTTTCATTCTCCAACAGTGATATTAATCTGTTTTTGGATTTGAAAGCTACTTTTATTTGTTTCTTTTGTATTCTTTTTTAATTTTGTAACTTTAAAGAACTCGGAATTATAAATGGGTACAAGGAAGACCAAATGGATAAAATGATATTTAAAATAGCAACAGAAATTAAAGAAAAACAATAGATAAATAACATAGGCACAAAAGAAAAGAATCTGTCTAACATTTCAAGGAAATAAAAGTTATAAAAATTAAAAAAAAAGATACCAAATTATTGTTGTTGTTGTTTTGGAAAAACAGGCACAGATCAAATCCATAAGCCAAGTCTTAGAGAAGGACCGACAAGAAGGCCAGGCCAAGGGGCTCAAATCTAAGGAAGGGAAAAATTATGTGCTGGTGGGAGGGTTAACGTTCGGTTGTAGGAATTATTATTATTATTATTATTATTATTATTATTATTATTATTATTATTATTTAAATAAATGGTCTTAATTGTATAAGAAAGAGGAAATAATTCCAAAAATTGAAGTATTGGCGCAACAACTTGAAATTAATTTTGAAAAGAGCCAAATTATTACAGCACAGTCACTACCAATACAACGAACAGGGGCGGAATAGTGCTTCTTAAATTCAAGGAAGCGTCCCAAGCGGAATATTGTCTTGCTAGCAGAAAGAAATTAAAAGCACTAGCCACAACAAATGAGGGATTTATAAAAATCTTTAATAATGAAAACCTCACGCCGACAAATAGAAATTAATTATGGAATGTAAGATAAAAGTATAAACTCCTGGGGAAACCAGAAATAAATATACAAATGGGAAGAAAATGTGGATATGATAAATAAAGACAAATTGCAAAGCAAAAAAATTGAAAATATGTTTAGCTTCATTATGGAAATGTATATGTGCGTGAAAACGCCAAAGATTGTCTATTAACCAGAATCTTGATACTATATAAACCGTGTATATAATTTGTAAAAAGCATAACAGATAACGAATTTAGTCGATATAATGACGCCTAAAAACTTAAAATATTTTTTTCGTGAATATCAGAAGCATTAGAAAATATTGGGATGAGTTGTCCATGTTTATATTGCTAAACCAACAATATGATTTTTTTGTCTTATTAGAAGTTAATATAAGGGAACCTGAAATGTCCATCTATAATGTGGAAGGATACAAGAATTATTATAACCGAGGGAAGAGGAGGAGGAATAGTTATACAGAGTGAGGCATTTATCTTGAGACAACTGAATATCTCGGAAACTAAGCACTGTACGAAAAAATGTCAAAAATCAAAACTGAATTATTTCGCGAGGGAAATTCATCAGTTAAAAAATTACCCCCTCCCCCTTGTGATTTTTACAAATTAAGTGAGAAACCTTAATCAATGTCAATTTAGTACTTTTGGGATACATATTATAATATGGCTCTTAATTGGTACGAAATAGACTTTGCACAAAATTCATCTGAAATAATCCAGACGCTTAAATATAAATAGGAACCCCTATTTTTAATGGTGTATTCAGATTGTACACGATATTCGAAAAATGTTTTAAGCTTGCTGTTTTTTCAATTGACCCAACCGTTTAGGAGATAGAGGCCCTGAAAGTGTGGAACTTTTAAAGTTTGGAACTCAATTTTATCGATGAAGACAAAGAGATAGAGAGTGGGTCTTACAGACATTCCTATTCTACGTTTTAATAGTCTTTAAGAATCCAAAGTCAGAATTTCGAAAATTCAAAATTTTTTTAATGCACGAAACTTTTGGGGGCATCAGTCCTATGGAGACAGAGTCTATGCTTGTGTATTGCAAAATATTGGATTTTTAAAATTCTGACTTCGGATTCTTAAAGACCTGCATGTGAATGTATAAACGACCACATCACTTTAAACAATAATGAAACCAACAAAAAAGAAAGTTTGATGTTTGTTTGTATATAGACTTTCTTCCAGCCATGTAGATTCTTTCTTGGATTCTTTAGAAAGATACATAGATGATAAGAAAAAGGATAACTTAATATTATTTGGGGACTTTAATCTTGATATTTTGAAGCAGAACAATAACGTGATAGAAAAATATCTTGCTCAACAAAGTACGAGCAAGTATAGCTCAAATTATCTCCCACCAACCCGAATAGATTTCTATGATAATAAAGTAACTAGGTCTACTATTGATCATATAGCACTGAGAATGCTTGGCTGGAGTCAGAAAGTAACGCAGAAAAAATTTGACATAATGTAACTAACTGTACCTTATTCAAAACACAGGCTAACATCGGCCAAAGAGAGGAAATTATACATTAGAATTGATCCAAAAATTGTAAACAAGTAGATTAAAAAATCTAAGTGAAACAAATCCTAGATATGTCAAGAGTAGTAAAAAAAAAAAGGATGAATTCCTTGAACAGGAATTTAATATAATTTACCAATAAGCAAAAAAGTAATTAAACCACACAAACAAATAAAAAAACCTTGGATGACACCAGAATTATTACAGTTATCCCAGGCAAAAGGACAATTGTGGAAGAAATGTAAAGATCACAAGTTCGAACAGAAATTTATTGTGGAGTATAAAACATTTAATAAGATCGTAACGCACAAATCCGTAATACGCAAATAAACTATTATAACGTAGAATTTACAAAAAATATTAGAGATACAAAAAAAACCTGGACAATGACTAATCAGTTACTTGGAAAAAAACAATAAAAAAAAGAAAAAATTGAGCAATTCGTTCCAACTAATGTATCCCAATTTAATACCTTTATCTCAACGGAAATCCAAAACTTAAGAAATCAAAGCCAAGAACAAGGAAGACAGGAAACCACTGATCCACATAAGATGTTTATTCTGACGTATGCGCATACGTCAGAACAAACATCTTATGTGGATCAGTGATTTCCTGTCTTCCTTGTTGAAAATTGTCCACAGTGTTTGGCTCCATCTACCTCTTCAAAGCTAAGAACCTGAATATTAATGGCAAGGTAAATATATTGAGAATTCAATTCGCTACTTTCAGTTTAAGTGGCGCCGCCCTGGTGGCATTAATTGAACTGAGCCAAGTAAGATTCACACTGCTTTTATAACACTGCTTTTTAGAAGTTTAAACACTGCTTTTATAACACAGAACACCAATCCCAGATAACATTCTTTCTTAATAGTTATTAGAACGAATTTTTATCCGAACCAAACATCTATTTTTTAGTTTAAAATTGGAAGGATCCTACTTTCGCAGCCATTTTTTCAAAAAAAAACAGCGCCCTCTTTATTCACTGAAAGTAGCGAATAGTTGTTCCAATTGTAGAAAAAAAAAAGAAATAAATGAAATCGTTCGTCAGTTAAAAACAAATGTTAGTCGTGGAAGTGACGGTATTAGATCTGTGAACATAAAAAGCAATATAGATACTTTTGATAGAACCGCTAACTTGTTTTTATAACTGTATAATAGCTACAAGTAAAATTCCCAAAAAGCTAAAAATGGTAAAAATAAGACCAATATTTAGAAAAAGGCATTGGTGTGACGTAAGTAATTATCGACCAACTAGCAGAAGACCCGGCGTTGCCCGTGATAATTACGCTTGTTAGGGAGCTGAAGGAAGACACGTATACCTCCTTTGCCTCATCGAGAGAGACTGCCCTATCTATATCGTCTATTATATCCATTTCCTGTTCATTATTAATAATTCTTCGAAACGAATGTTCTGTCATTGCATCATCATTTTATGTTCATTGTTATAATTCTTTGAAATGAACTTTCTATCATTGCATCATTTTGTGTTCTTTGTTATTGGTGAATTGCGTATTGATACCATTGTTGATGTGAACACGACGGGCCTATTGTTGCACAAAATTTGCCTTGCATTGTTGGTCATGAGATATTTCTAATTAATATGCCCTACCATAACCATGAATATAGATTTTTTATCGATAATTATTATTTTTCCGAAATCTAAGGTAGACAGTGACCTTCCTCGTGGTTTGAAGGTCAAGTATGCAAAATTTCATCAAGATTGGAATAAAACTGTAGATTTGTATAAGAAACAAACAAACCCACAAACAAACATCCTTCTTTATATACCGTATATAGATGCTGTCTCTAGTGTTTCTGCTAAAACATTTTGAATTGTGGATTAAAAACAAAATGGAAAGTTTTTGTGAAAAATATAAAATGTTCAACGATGAATTATATGGCTTTAGAAAAGAAAAATTAACAGAAGGGTTGTTGTTAAATTTAATGGATAAGATTAAATATGCTTTCCACCATGGCCTATTTTCAACAATAATCTTCATGGACTTGAATAAGACTTTTGTGGACCATGGACTATTAGTGAAAAAATTTCACAATTATGTAATTAGAGGGCCTTTAAGCAATGTTATAAAAGAAACTAGCAGAGGACCCGGCGTTGCCTCTTCAATTGCACTTGTAGGTAAACCCACACACATACACAAAGAAACACACATATTTTTCCCAATCGTCTGAACGCTTGTTAGGGAGCTAAGGAAAACACGTGTACCTCCTTTGCTTCATCGAGAGACGGCCCTATCTATATCGTCTATTACATCCATTTCCTGTTCATTATTAATAATTCTTGGAAACGGCCGTTCATAAAGTGTGTTTAGGTAAAGTGAGTAGCCCAGTAGTAATCGTGAATGATGGATTACCACAAGGGGCTGTATTAAGTCCATTATTTTTTAATATCTTTATGAATGATTTACCTGAACAAATAAAAGGCGGTCAAGTATTCATATACGCAGATGATGTAGCATTGTTTACAATGCATAAAAATGAAGAATCCGTTTTAGAATTAACACAATAAAATTTATATAAAATTGTAAATTGGACTTGAAAGAATAAATTAAACGTAAATAACAAAACAAAAAAAACCATATATAATGAAACACCAAATACCACAAAAAATATAAGCATAGCATTAATCAAAAAGTGGCTATATATGATCCCTTGTGTGAAAAAACGAATGAAAGAAATAAAACATAAATGCCAAGGATACAAGAAGTACAAACAGTTAAATACCTGGGATTAATTTTTGATGCAAGAATGACATGGGAAGCACGCACACAAAGTAAAAGCGACCTTACGGAAATCAAT
Source organism: Rhysida immarginata (assembly GCA_023313115.1). Lineage (NCBI taxonomy): Eukaryota > Metazoa > Arthropoda > Chilopoda > Scolopendromorpha > Scolopendridae > Rhysida > Rhysida immarginata. The sequence goes on along the minus strand of JAHWFO010079372.1, from coordinate 772,536 downwards.
GTTCATATCATAGGGGAGACCAGTGTTAGATGTTACACGTGTAGGTTGTTACAAATGGTTAAAAAAAAAACACAGATGGCAGAACATATCGGTGACATCACGAAAACAACTAGTCACATGATCTAGCTTCTATCAAAAATTCAAGCGTTTTGCTTTGGCGAGGTAAAAGATAAAAATTATTAGTAAATTTTGGGGTTTCGAGTAAAATTCTTGTGTTGAATAAAAACTTTAACTATTTCTATGGTTTCAGAATTTTAATTATACTTCATGTACGTTTTGAAAAAGTTAATATCAGGTAACATTTAGCCCTATTAAGCGCCTCGAAGTCACGGCACGTTTTTATACAAATTAGTCATAAAGATCCAAAAAGTGAAAGGGTTGGCTTTACCATTGATCTGTATAACAACTGGAAAGCGCTTCCTGTCCACTGACCTATATAAATAACTGGATGGCCCATCTAGCAAAAAACTTGGCGCCACCATCCGCCATCTTAGTAGGGGCAAGAAATCTGATCAATTTGTCGGATCAATTCTGGTTTTTAATGCCAGAAAGAGCATTGTAAAGGTAAACAAAGTAAACTTAACAATTGTTCAAAGTAAAATGTTAATTAATTAAAAATAAGCTTTAAAATACTTTAAATCAAATCTTTAATGTGTGTAAGGTTTGATTAAGCAGACTGAGTTTCGTAAATATTATTTACTTCATACTCTGCCAAACCAAAAAGATAATATTTAATTATATTAGTAAAAAGTTTTAATTTAAATTTTCCCATTAAATTAATCATATTGCAATAATCTCGAATAAAATTGTAGAATCTACATACTTATGCAGATTAATTTTATGAATTCCAAATTGAAAATAACTGTATAATTTATGAAAACAAGTCTCAGTAAATTATAAAGCATTCGTTTATTACTGATTCAGTAATTTTTCTCTATTGAAAAGTTAACATATTTTCATATACAAAATAACTAACTACTTTACACGTGAATTACAATTATACGTAGCGAAGTATTTCTGCATTATCTTCATTTGTAGACAGTGTGAATGTGCATACATTGCTGGATATGATGGTAAAAGAGTAAATTCACTGCTCCCATGCATATCTGCTTTAAAAGCAGATCCGACAGAACAATCTACATAAATTGAACTCTAGAACATTGAAGGAAACTTTATCTCAGACATTACTACTCTGCACATCACTAAAGAGAGGAAAAATATCATATCATTACTATACAATAAGCATCTTATTAGAATTCCTACCCATGTTAGGGACCTAATGTTCTTTTGCAGATCATGCTGTTTCAATAACTTATTTCAATTTAACAGCAATTTTTATAAAATGGAGAACGGAACCCCAATGGGCAGCAGCATAAGTTCCTTCCTGGTTAACCTTTATCACCACCATTTGGGAAACTTAGCAAGGCCGTATTTTCTCAAAACATGGTATGACAGTTTCGTTATAGTCGATATCCAATATCTTGATTTACTGGTAGAAGGACTCAACAACTTATCCCCGTCCGTTTCCTTCACTGTTGAGAAGGAGAATGATGGTCCCTTGCCATTCTTGGATTTAGTCATACAGAGAGACGGTAAGCCAACAACGTCCCGGCGTATATCAATTCCAACTCGAACCATAGTTTCAACCACAAATATTCAGCTTTCAACCATATGATCAATAGAATGAAGACCATACCCATGTTAGAAGAAAAGAAATAAGAGACCCACCGGATTAAAGAGGCAGCCATTATCAACGGATACAGGGAAGACATGATTGACAAACTTATCAAAAAACAGGCTCTCAAAAAGAAAATAGAAGTCATTACTACGCATCAGACTAATCAAGAGAAGAAATTTGTATGTCTACCCTACAACAGAAAGTTGACAGAGGGACTAGAGAAGATTAGTAAAGCATATGGACTCAGGGTAGCATTTAAAAGTAGCCATAACTTTAGATACCTTGGAAACACGAAAGATAAAATTTGTAAGGAAGATAAATCCGGAATATATGAAATTAATTGTACAACTTGTGACCGTAAATATATAGGCCAGAGCAGGAGAAAAATTTGCACTCGCATAAAGGAACACTTTTGTTACATCAGAAATTACAGACCCGAAAAAATCTGCTTTCGCCGAGCACATTCTAACCACTGGACATGTATCAAAAGTAGATAATTTTAGGATCCTACATTGTGTTGACAAATCAAAGAAGTTAAACTTCTTGGAATCGCTTGAGATTTTTAAAGTTCCACCGGATAAATTATTGAACCACGAAAGAGGCCCCCTTGACCTGTCACAATGGACCCCGCTGATTTCAAAACAATCGACAATCGAGCAGTGGAGTGGAAGAAACAATGCAAGTGGTACTGAAGCAGCGCTCCCAAACTCACTCGTCACATGTATAGACCAGGGGGATTACACTGAGATAGGTGAGAAGTCTGAAAAAACCCCGAGTGGAGTGGAAGAAACAATGCAAGTGGTACTGAAGCAGCGCTCCCAAACTCACTCGTCACATGTATAGACCAGGGGGATTACACTGAGATAGGTGAGAAGCCTGAAAAAACCCCGAAGGTCCTCCTCAAGATGATTGAAGAAGGGTTGTGAATTTCAGACGCCAATTGATTCCTGTGATTAAGCATCTTTGGGAGCATAGTCGTTATCGTAACCTGTACAAACTTGCCAATCTCCTGCATTTGACCTAGTGTTCAACGAAATGTTAGAAACTCTCCGGGATGAAATAAACGCTAAGTATAGTGCACTGAAGGTAAAAGTCGAATCCCTACACAAAAGTTTTGAAGAGAAGTTCGAAGGTATCAACAAGGAAATTAAGGACTCTCGTAGAGGTGTTATTGATAAGATAAGCGAACTGAAGGAAGCCTTTGGGAAATGATCCGGGACTCCGAAGGCAAGAATCTCCACGGAAGATAATCCAGTTGATAACAGCAAGGTAAGTAATGTCTTAAACTATTTCCTCCTCTAATAGTGTGGAGTCTATGGATATAATAGAAAATAGTGACTGTTCGACAAACGGTGGCTGTAAGAGAAGTCACTCTGACGGAACCGATGAAGAAGTGGATGACAGTCCCTGGATTGGTTTCACTAATAAAAAATTCAGAAAAGGCACGAGAATCGATAACCTAAAGACCGTCTCCAGAGTAAACGAAGAAGTCGTTAGCGCGTCTAGAATGAGGAATACGAAGAATGCACAGAATCGCTCGTCTAATGAAGACCATACGATCACGAAGAGGTTTGTCCCGCCGATTATCGTGCGGACTCATGGCGTCCCTTTTAAGACGATTCTATCTGAGCTCGAGAAGCATGTTCCAGTGGAAAAGATCACTGTTCATACGGGCAGAGCTGAAACCGCCAAAGTTAAATGCGAAGACGAAGAAACTCACAACAGGTTTGTCTCTGGAATTAGGTCTGATAATATTTTAAAATTCAGCATCATCAACTGAAGTCGGAGAAAGTCTTGAAATACGTGATTAACTGAATAATGTGGATATTACGTATGGCCTCGATGACTTCCAATAAGACCTAAAAAGAGCCAACTACTTCCCGGAAAAGGTAATTCGATTGAGGAAAGCCAAAGTATCCATTGATTTGCCAAGGGTTTTGGTTCTACTCCCGAACACCGAACACAACCAGTCATTAGAAAACAACACGTATTGGGCCGCTGACAGTAACAAAGTGGAGGCCTTTCGAGGGAACAAGAAGCCACTACAGTGTTACAAATGCCTGCACTTCGGACCGTATTCATGGGCTGCACGGAAGACCCTCGTTGTAACAAATGTGCAGAGGGGCACCAATCAAGAGATTGCCCTAAGATCAAAGGACAAGACTCCCCAAAGTGCATCAGATGGTTTCTGGAACGCCTTGTACGCTCTGTTAAACTTTCTCTCGAAAACGGTTTTACGACTAAGTTTACTTACTTTTGAACAATTATCTACCGTCTTTCAAGAAGTGGAAGCTGTCATCAATTCGCGGCCTCTTACTTAAATTCTGTAGAATATAATCCATCAGAATCTTTAATACCTGCGCATTTCCCGATTGACAAGAGGATATCTAGTTTACCAGAAACTGACATACACAGGCACCACGATATCAACCATGAACAAATAAATCGCAAATTTCGATATAAAGAAACACTTCTGGAAAAAGTCTGGAAAAGATGGAAAAAAGAGTACCTTATGGAATTACGTTCAGCTCATAAAACTAAATATTTCTCATCCTCTGATATTAAAGTGAACGATATCGTTTTAGTGCAAGAAGACAATTTACAGTCGATTCTCGATATAACAAACGCCAAGGGACTGGAAAATTCGTTCGTTATATCGAGAGTTCATTACATTGAGAGTCAATTTTGTTTTACAAATAGAGATGCAGAATTAACTTACGATATGGAGGTATGGCATACGATAAAACCCTCACTGTACATATTATGAATTATTCTTTAGAGTTATTTACATTTAAAATCAGGGAGTCCTTTGTGGGACATCCTTTTACTGGGCTTGAAGTAAGCAGGATGGCCACTTTTTATTGAAAGGATTTCAAAATCACTTCCAGAATGTCCAACAGTTGTTATCATATATTTAATCCTAAGAGAGTTCCTAACAAGTATATTTTCAAATTATATGGGATATATAAATTAACATGTATGGACTGCGATAGCTTTTATTTACAGTCACAATAAAGTCATTCAAAGAAAGCATCATGGAAGATTAGCCTTCGCAGACCATCTCCTAAAAAAACAAGCACCGAATGAGACCAGTTATAATGGGGAAGAATTTAGACATCAGAAGACACCAGATGGCAGATTGTACTATCCACCCTAAGGCAGCAATTTTTAATGTTAACCTATGGGAGAAACTACAATTTTTTGCTCTGAATTAATAAAAATGGTGATGTTAAAAATATTAAATGTCTCACTATCTTTATTGATATCTATCACTTTTTTACACGTTCTTATTTTTAATTAAAATGAATTTTTAAAATAAATTTGTAATAAAAATTTTAACAGAAGTGAAAATTTAACAATTTGCAACAGCTATTGCTTTCTCAAATTAAAAAATGCCAGGCTAAACATTTTTATGGAACTAATAAATTATGTAGCTCAGCAAAATGATGTTTAAAAATAGCGGTATTTTTTATGCGAATTTTCATAAGAAAATCCATCTGGCACTTAAAAAGTTTTTGTTTTTTTTTAACAATTTTCGTTTATTATTGAATTTTAATAAATCTTTGAAAACCGAATTGTTTCCCCTCGTACTTATAAAAAATTCAATTAAAACCGCCGTTTTCCCCGTAGGTTATCATTTAAAATGGCTGCTTTAGGATGGGTAGTACAATTCGCCATCTGGTGTTTTGCTTGAGAAATGTAATACATTCTTCCCCATTGAAAAAGACCCGTAGAGAACTCTGTTTAATAATAAAACAACATGAAGAAAAAAGAGAAGGTTTGGAATAATCAAACGACCTTTGATAAAGATTAATTTGGATACAATTAATCACCAGGTTAAACAGATAGGGATGACGCTGCCCTAATGTAAATTCCTTATATGTTTGGTTAGTCACTCCCATCGATGTATATATACTAACTGGATGCCTCACTCTGTGGTAGAGGAGTGAAGCCAGAATAATCGCTTACTTTTCCTGGGCAAGAGGGCAAAACATTGCTCAGATTTCTAATGTTGAGCGTGAATTTACCGTGAGTTTTAAGTTAACTCAATATTGTAAATAGTTATAAATGCTTATAATGCTTGTAAGGAGTTATAAATGCTTATAAAATGTATAATTAGTTATTACACGTACAAGGTAATTATTTTAAGATTATTCATTATATGTAGATTTCTTTATAAATACAATGACAAAAAAGTTTTATGTTATTTGTTTCCTACACATGATTTACAGTTTTTATAAATGAATTTCATACATTTTTAAATAGATTTAATACGACTTTAAATGGATTTAATACGCTTTCAAATGAATTTAATACTCTTTCAAATAGATTTAACACATTTTTAAATGACTTTAATACAATTTTAAATTAATTTAATCCGATTTTAAATAAATATAACGGGTGTAAAAGAAGTTTAATTACTAAATACTCGGAAAATAAATTTTTTACAGTTTTTACAAATTGGTTTCATGCAGTTTTACATGAATTTCATACAAATTCTAAATAAATTTAATAAAATTTTAAATGAATTGAATACGCTTTTAAATAGACTTAATACATTTTTAAATGAAGTTAATACGATTTATAAATAAATATAATGCGTGTTTTAGTTCAGTATAAATGGAGTTTATTTGCTAAATTGAGTATATAAAAAAATTTTTTTATTGAACCCTTAATTTAGTAAATTTTACGGTAATTTTTTTTTATCTTAATTCAATTACAGAATACAACACTGTAACATAACAAATAACACAAACAGTTAACCACTGTGTAATTAAACAAAAGTAAACACCGTAATACTAGAAATATTTATTCTTCCGTATTTCTGTATTGAGAGGGTATTTCACCGGTAAATTCATTTAAAATCGTATTAAATTGATTTAAAAGCGCATTAAATCTATTTTAAAATGTTTGAAATTCATGTAAAATTGTATAAAACGAATTTGTAAAAACTGTAGTATTACTGTATTTTTTTTTTTTTAGTTAAATTACATAGTGGCTAACTGTTAACTCCTTTTACGTTTGTGTTATTTGTTTATGCTACAATTTTGTTTTCTGTAATTCAATTAAAATAATAAAAAAAAAGATTTAATGTAAATTTAATAAAACAAGTTTCAATAAAAATGGTTTATTACTTAGTTTGGTAATGAAATTCCATTTACAATGAATTAAAACACATTATATTTATTTAAAATTGTATTAATTCATTTAAATATGTATTAAATCTATTTAAAATTGTATGAAACCAATTTGCAAAAACTGTAAAAGAAATTTTCATCAAGTTTTTCCATCTTATTTTATTATACATGATTAAAAAGCATTAATTTTGTAAATTTTTGGCGGATGCTTGTTCTATTTCCATTTGCCTGTGTGGAATATTTTTTCCCATAGGTAAATAATCTTGTTTTAAAAAATAATTTTGCAATAATAGAATCATGCAAATCTTCAGAAAGAAAGTCATTAACAATTGCATGCTTTCTTTTAAACAATTCACGAACTTCACCCCTACAGTTCAGTAAAACTTTGTCCATGTGTGCTTCTACTCATGAGTGCAACATTTTACTTTTTAAAATTATAAAATTTAATGATAAAATGGACGAAAATAACGTGAGAACAAGCGCCAGTTTACATCTCCAACGTGCCGGCTACCCTCTTGACCAGGAAAAGTGGTCGATTATTAATGCTTCACTTCTGGGCTCCTCGCGCGATAGGACTGAGGCATCCAGTTAGTATATATACATCGATGGTCATTCCCCTTGATGTCACACATGCTCGACGCTTGCAGCGCTTACGACGCTTTTTATCGTCGACATTGTTCTCATGCAACTGAAATTGCAATTGCCAGGTTTTCAAAACAAAAAGTATATAGTGCCATCTAAATTATGCTAGTTTATGCTACACATAAGCCTATCAGAAATCACAACTGTGATTGCCAAAGACAAAAGAAATAAACCACTACTTATAATTTAAACCTTTTATCAGTGCTGCCAGATGCCGCTAATAGTTTCCCCCCAGAAGTTGCTTCAAATTCCCCCCAGATTTGAAGATTTCTGAAGAAACACCCCTAAATAATTGATCAACTTTGTTTTTAAAAATTTTAATTTATACCATATTTATAATATAATTCATATCATTTTTATACGTATCATAATTACATTCAAAGGATAAATTTTATTATTTACATTTATTATATCAGAAATAAACTAATAAATTTATTGTCATCAGCATTTTATTCAATCAAAGCAAGCTCATCAAGAATTGAATTGTCAAAGTTATCATTTGAATACATGTTTTCTGACTTAAACATTTTTAACATAACTTCTGATGGACAGAATTTTTTGCAATTGCCTTTCAAGTTGTACCGAACACGCAAAATTGCATCTAAGGTCACAATTGCCATCCTATTTCTCAGTTTGTCTTTCACAATATTTACAATGGAAAATGTTCTTTCTACAACACGCGTTACACACAGGAATACACAAAAACAGCTTTAATCAATTTTGTGATGTTTTAGCAAACTTGTTCCCCTTCAGCATCTGTCAGGGTCCCAACTTCGTTCCAAAAGGCATCCAAATTGTTCAGTTCCTTCCAATGCTGGAAAGCAATGTTCTTCCACTCCTTCAATACATCGTCTATGCTGCCATCAACTACTTTTTTATACTTAGCAACGAAACTGGTGATGTCCGATTTAATCTGAGAGGTTGCATTTTCTGGAGAAAAAACTTTACATTATCTAGCACCTCTACATTTCCGGGAAGAAAACTTTGTAGTTATTTGCAAAAACAAGAAAATCTAAACATTTATGTTTTTCAGGATTTCCCAGTTTTCCCGGTCGCTAGTCACCCTGCAATTATTTTATTTAAATCTAAAATTCTCTATTAAAATATTCTTCCCTAATTTTTTAACTGCCTAATCTTTATCACCAAGTAAGGTATCTTACAACATCTAAACATACCTTCAAATTGCTTTTCGGCTTCCCATTCACTTCGATATTTTTGCCGATATGTCACTTTAGTTTTGTCTTTTCCCATTATTGTGCTTGACTACGTGCTGCTGCTGGTTGATGAAGACTAAGACCATGTGCAACTGGCCTCTGGAGTCCTTATCGATTCGACACTGTCTGTCACACAGGTCCTGACTTCACCTTATTTATCTGGTAGAATTAATAAATAAAGCACCAATGGGAGTCCAGCTCCAAATATTCAAACCGAATTGGTTACTGTGTCCAGTAAAAGACAAATGATATGACGTCTAGAGATTGCCATTATGACTTAACCAACCATTTACCATTGAAGTACAAGCGAAATTTTCCCCTTACAAAAATTAAAAATCCCCTAACATTTCCCCTAAAATTTCTATCCCCTAGATTCTCCCCCAAAGACTTTAAAATCCCCTAGATCTAGGGGGAACTCCCCTAATCTGGCAACACTGCCTTTTATTAATAATCGAATCGACAATCAAACAGTGTAGTGAAAAGAAAGAGGCGAGTGGTCCAGGAGCCAAGCTCACTTTGCACGCTCGCCCAAAGAGTAAACCAGAGGAGGTACACTGAACTGGGAGAGAAGCCTGATGAACCTCTTTAGTCCTCCAGAGAATAAGTCCCAAGAAGGGACGAGAGTCAGATTGTAGATTGACGAATAGAGTCCCCAAAAATCAGCAGGGTCTAAAAGATCCAGTAGTTGGAGAAGACGGCCTTGTTAACATCATCAAAGCAGACATCCAGGATATGGCGCGGTCTTTGTAACCTGAGGGGACCTTTAACAACGAGTGGATGGTCCTGAATACCAGAAACCAGAGTATTTTCGTAATTCGTCATAGATAGAGTGGTTGTTGGCAACTCTTCTGTCAAGGTGGGCAATGGATCGGAGAGCAATATTTTGGAAGGTCTGGAGATCCTTCCACCTAAATTTGCAAATAGAAGCCCAAGCAGGCATTCCATGGAGTAAAATAGTACGAATCACAACCTTGTAATCAAGAGTTTGTTATCCACACCAAGAGCACTGTTTCGCCCCAGAAGTGCAATCAGACTGAACCTCGCTTTCTTTGCTTTGTTGAGCACGTATTGGACTTGGTCGTTCCGGTTTAGTTTGGAGTCGATCATGACACCAAGATATTTATAGCTTTTTAAATAAGAAGAGGGACCTTATTTCTTATTGCCAAATAAGAAGAGGGGCTTTGGAGGGTTTTTTGCATTTGCGAGTGATAAACATGACCTTGCACTTTTTGACATTCAGCTTTAATCGCCACTTAGTGAACCAGCTCTCGCACTGATGTAAAGCTTTTTGGAGTCGAGTGATGACATGTGCTGGGTTTCGTGCCCAGGTCATGATGGACCCGTCGTCAGCAAACATGTAAAGATTACACTTTGCAAACTTGGGAAAGTCATGGATAAAGAAGTTGAATAAGGCTGGCCCCAAGACAGAGCCTTGGGGTACACCAGCATTAACATCGCAGGGTTCAGACAGGAGTCCCCAACCTTAACACGACAAGTCCTCTTTGACAGGAAGGAGCAAACCAAAGCAATTAGTTCGTCAAGGAACCCGTAGGTAATCATTTTGTAAATGAGCCCATCATGCCAGACTTGGTCAAACGCCTTTTGGACATCGAGGAAAACGAGACCACCAAACATACAGAGGTTGAGTGGACCGTTTAAATCAGCATCGAGCCTCCATAACTGAAGCTGACAAGAGTGTCCTGGACGGAAGCCAAATTGCTCACTACGCATGAGGTTGTTTGCCTCGCAGTAGTCGTTGAACCTCTTGAGTATAGTGCGCTCAAAAACCTTCGAAAGCATGGGCAACAAGCTAATGGGCATATAAATTGTGGGAAGAACAGGATCCAGTCCAGGTTTAGAAATGGTGATGATGACTGAGTCCTTCCAGGCACTAGGGAAATGGCCGCTAAGCCAGCGGTCATTCATGACCTTGGTGATGATGCAGATAACACTGGGAGGCAAATTCTTGAGAGCACTGTTGGTGATCGTGTCGATGCCGGTTGCGTTTTTGCTTTTCAGGCGCTTTATGATGTCCAATATCTGAGAGGGATCTTTTATTAATAACAAAGTCTTCTATATACGAGGGTAAGACCGTATATGTGCTGAAACGGCGAAGGTAAGACAATCGACAATCGAGCAATATAGTGAAACGTTGTTCGAGTGGCACTTGAAGCTAAGCTTCCATAATCTCACCCTTCCTAAATAAATGCCAAGGGAATTACACTGAAGTAGAGAGAATTGGAGCCAGAAACTGTGGACAAAGACTAACAAGGACTCAACGAAACTACTAATCCACAACAAAAGTTTATTCATACGCATATGAACCTGTTAATTCAGTATGAACAAGTTAATCCACAACCTGTTGCGTATGAATAAACTTTTGTTGTGGATTAGTAGTTTCCTTGAGTCCTTGTTACACTGAAGTAGTTAAGAAGCGCGATGAACCCATAAAGGTCATCCATAATATGAAGGAGAAAATACCCCCTCTTGGTTGGAGATGATTTTGATTGACGACTGTCTAGACTAGAAGCAGACCACTAGTATTAGAT
>JAHWFO010079372.1:745314-760915 GCA_023313115.1 Rhysida immarginata | reverse complement strand
CATTTGTCTACATTCAATTTTAGCCTCCACTTGCTAAACCAGCTTTCCCACTCCTTTAGAGCCTTCTGTAGTCGCGAGACTACTACGGTTGGTTGACGAGCACAGGTCAGTATAGCAGCGTCATCGGCGTAAAAAAAGAGCTTACATTTGGAAGGACTTGGAAAGTCTCGCATAAAGTAATTGAATAAAACTGGCCCCAGTACTGAACCCTGTGGGACACCAGCTTTTGCTTCATACATATGAGATAGACTATCTCCAACTCTGGCCTGAAAGAACCGGTTGAAGAGAAACGAGTGTATCAGAGTAATTATATCTTGAGGAAATCCATTTATAATCATTTTAAAAATAACACCATCGTGCCAGACTTGGTCGAAGGCTTTGTGTACATCGAGGAAAACGACCCCACAATACATAGAGAGATTAAGGGGCTCATTGATATTCGCTGCGAGCCTCCATGTTTGGAGTTGGCAGGAATGGTTTGTGCGAAATCCAAATTGTTCATCGCGGATGAGATCGTTGGCATCACAGTACTCAATGAATCTCTTGAGAATTGTTTTTTCCAGGATTTTGGAGATTGATGGTAACAAGCTGATGGGCCTGTAGCTAACAGGATTTGCAGGATTTTGTCCTGGCTTAGGAATGCTTAAGACAACTAATTGCTTCCAAGCATCCGGGAAGTAAGTGTTCTTCCAGCAGTCGTTAATCATTTTTGCAATATCTTGAATTGTATTTTGAGGTAAATTTTTCAAAGCACTGTTCTTAATAGAGTCTTTACCTGGAGCTTTTCTCGTTTTTAAATTTTTAATGATGCTTTGGACTTCATTTACATCAATGCTATGTTTTGGGAATTCATTGCCGTGAATATTATAGAAGCCAGTTATGCAGGATTTTACTTTCTCAGACATATCAAGTCCTATTTGCCGACCATCAGTAGGCGTGACAAACTGTTCTGAAAGTGAACTTGCAATAAGCTGCGCTTTATCATCATCATTCGTGATGAATTTGCCATTTTGGGCTAACAGAGGTGGGATATTAATGGCTTTCTTGTTTTGCAAGGCTCGAACCATGCGCCAAATAGAGTTATCGTGGGTCGACAGACTCTTTACTTTATCGCTTTGCCTGTCATTACGAAGTGCTTTTACCTCCTCGTGAACTCTTCTAGTGAGCCTATTATACTTGGTCTTAAGCCATGAATCACGAGTTCGGTACCACTGCCTTCTAACCTTATTCCTTTGCTCAATTAATTATTTGATTTCTGGGGTGAGATCAAGGTGATCAGCTCCCTTCGACTCTAAGGGTGAAGCACTAGAGTCAATAGCTGCATTTATACGTTTAGTAAGCCTTTTCACATTGGTATCTATGTCGCTCGTACTATGTACGTTATTTAGTAGGTCGTCATCATTTTTGAGAATTTCTCTAAAAAACTTCCAGTCTTGTTTGAGCCTCAGTTCTTCTTTGAAGTCAATGTTTACGTTGTCAAGATTCAGTGCAACTGGTTTATGGTCTGAGGATAGATCATTGACAGTATAGATACTGAATGATTTGTAGAAGCCCTTCATCAACACAATATCAAGTACATCGCTTGAAGGAGAATGATCACAATAATATGTATCTTCCACAGGGCCTACTGCAATAATATCAGATTGCCTTTGCACGTAGCCATACAAAAGGACACCGATTTGGTTATGGCATCTTGAATTCCAGTGCGAGTGCTTAGCGTTCAGGTCTCCCGCCATAATAATGGGCGAAGGTAAGACCGTAATCTCGTATACATGCAGAAATGGCGAGGGTAAGACCGCATAGGATTGGTCGAAACTAGAATGGGTTAAATGAAGCGGCCAATGTTAAGCATATACATGAAAGGACGTTTAATAATCTGAAATCTTTTGGATTGGTTTAATAATGGAAACAAAAAAAACGCCAGAATTTATTTCGATGACCCGAAAGTTTCATATGAATTTATGAATTCAAAAAACCGAGATGATTCATGATTTCAAATGAATTTATATGGGATATCGGAAACGAAATATCAAATCGGATCGATAATATCGTCCTTGATAATAACGATAAATCGAATATCGAAACGAAAATATCGCCGATAAACGATATATCATAATAGTCCCCAAAATAGTCAAAATAAAAAAAAAAAAGCAAAAAGCAAACGCTGAACTGCTTTCAGATTCTCCAGTTCTGCTATAAGAAGTTCTGAGGTCGTTATAAAATCTTCTTTGGCAGTTTTTTATTGAAGAGAAACACAAACAACAACTCTCAGCAACTTGTTTCAAGAAGATTACTTTTGAGCGAGCTCATACAAATATGGTAAATTTTTTACAACCGTAGTAGTGTTTAGTATAACAGTAGACTTCATCTCACTGAACAAAACGGATGGATTGGCCAGTCGCTCCTTGGAAAACGGGTCCACTTGAGGCCATGCCACTACAGGGATGCTTCCAATAATTGCGCAGGGAAGCAATCTTGAATTTGCGAAATTCCTTTAGCGGCAAATGTTTTTTTTTTGCGTTGCTCATTAATCCAATTAAGAACTATTGTCGAGTTCTAACAAGATAAGAGGAAAAGGGTTTTTTCAAACCAAGCTTTTATAATGTTTTATTTAGTGGCAACAATAAAGCTTAATTTTGCAACAATAAACAATAGATACATTTAACTCTCGCCATAACGAATTGTCCAATTGTCACAACAATCAATTCGTAGTAATGAATTTGTACCATTAGAACACGAACCAGTGAATCGATTTGAAAATTTTTTTCTTTAACATAAATTGTCATCGATCCTGTGTATGTGTGTCGAGTTTCAGCTCCCTAGCATGTCGGGAAGTTGGTTTAATATTGATTACAAGATTTGACCTAAACAAACTAACATTGCAGGGTTAATAAAAGCTTTTAAAAAGCGAGCACTTCTGCATTGCCATACCAAAAATGATAGCATTCAATTACGCTTGTCATTAACTTAACAAGCAGCAGAGAACTCGAGCCGAGGCAAGGAAATAATTGCAGCGTAGCCAAATTGCGCGAAATATTTTCTAGTTCATCCGTGACAATAGCTCCATAAGCCCTTTCACTAGCGTCAGCAAAACCAGCAAATGATTGAAGTGTTTTCAGTTATCCCTAAATATCTTGGAATGCGCACTTCTGGCTAACAAGTGAATTTTAGACTGCAAGTTGTGCCATAATTCGACATAGGATTAGGGAGAAGTTCGTAGCAATCAATTTTGGCAAACCAAAAAGAGTGAAATAAAATTATGGCAAAGAGAATTACTGGAGCTACAAACTGAGGACATTAAATAGTCGTGTAACGTTTGACAGAATGTTATGCTTAGTGCAAATAGATATGGAAACCTTGAACTAAAATATATTCAATTTAGGATCCCATTGAAATCCCAAAATCTTTATAGAAGGGTTGTCATAAAAAATTTAAGTTATGAGAGAAGGATTCGAATATAAGCATTTAGCTCGGGCGAACTGCATGACTATTTTACTAAATTTGGAATGTTTTCTACTAAAGCGTTTCTTATACAGGGTGCTTTATAAACGACGTCGTGAGATACCTAGCGTTGTTCTGCACCTTAAAATAAACACAAGTTTCTTCATACGTTTTGTCGAAATTGCATTCCTTAAAGGAGTAAACACTTTTACCTTTGGGGTTACATAAAAACGTGGTTTACCGAGAGCCACCTGTAACAGCAGATGAAGCACGACAGAAAATCGTAAAGGCCTTCGAAGATATGCGTGGGAATGCAGACGGACTGGAAGCTGTGCGTCAATCAGTTGCCGACGTGCAAATCTTTCCATTCAGCAGAATGAAAGAAATTTTGAATATTTGCTGTGATCTGCGATGCGTTTACGACCTAATCTAAATCATAAAACAAAGTCGGGTTAGTTACACCATTTATAACTCAAGAACGGGTGGTGCGATTTTAATGATCTCTGATTTGTTGGATTCGTCTCCGCCCCAAATAGCAGAATAACTATTAAAATATCGGAAAAATTCACGGAAAAGGGGGGGGGGGGAAGGGGGTTGAAAGTTTGTTAAAGGACAACTCTACGCAAAAATTCGATTATAATTTTTTTACAGAATATCAATTTTTGATATAAATATAACACGATTCCGTTGAAATTTTTAATTTTGGTTCATAATTTCTATATAAAAAATGCTTTGAAAAGCGAAAAATAGCGCGTTTGAATTCCCCTCGCGCCGGCCATTATTTTTCCGGAAGTGACGTAGTGCGAGGTTAGCTGCTGGGGTCGATTTAATGTTTTAATGCTAATCCCAGTTGTTTGTAAGCTTTCACATCGTGATTTTTTTAAGTAAAAAAAACTAGAAAGAGTTTCTAAATATTACTTTGGTTATAATAACATAAATGTGAATCTCCTTTTTGAATGAAAATAAAATAAAATTAAAATAAAATAAATAAATGAAAGGCACCAATATAAGTTCTAATGAAGGAGGGGATTAAAAAAGGTGATCCACATGTTATTGAAATATTATCAAACCACTCCTTTTATTATATAATAATTATTTTGGTCATTTTAATTCATTTAATGTACTCTATGTAAATGAATATTTATTGAAATGTGTGTAGCTTTTAAAGCGAAGTCACGAATAGATGATTTTCAAAAATGAGACGTTACATGAATGACACTGAATGAATTTTGAAACTTTCTTTAGTTTGTTTATTAAAAAATCACACTATGGAAGCTTTCAAACAATTAATGCAAATTATTTCTCTAATTCACTGTGTTGACATGGATTTTACCGCCATGCCCCAGCATTAAAAATTAGCTCTCTCTCTCTCTCTCTCTGTCTCTCTCTCTCTCTCTCTAACGTCTCTTGATATTTTCTCACTGAGTAGATATTTACCACCGATCATCCTAAATTTGTAAATCGCATATTCGTCATGCCTCATTCTTATTTAGTATTTGGCTATAAGAATAGAGGTAGTGATAATAATTTATCATTTCTTCAATTTCCTATGTAAGAATTAGGAAGAAATGGATAATTTTTAATCGAAGAAATAACTGGCTTCCGACCGCGAACTAGTCGACTCTGCTCCGCTCACTTTGAAAAGTTTTGTTTTGTTATTGATCCTGTCGTTTTAATGAACGTAGGAATTAATTAAGCTCAATATCTATTTGCGCAAGGCTATGTAACTAAAGAGGTATCCGGATAAAACGCAACCGGACAAAATGCAACTACAAGTTTTGAAGTGTTCAGATGGCCACATTCGATTGAAAATGATGAGAAACGTAAGAACATAGAGCTCGTTTTCATTTCTAAATACTACATCTGAGAAATGTAAGAACTCAGAGCTCTTGCTACTTCGTCAAGGGGAATTATTTTGTTCATTGAAGCATTTAATGGAAGCCAACCAGAAATAGAGAGGGGGGGACTGCCAATTGATTATGATTTGAAGCCACTTTTTTGGTTAAAATTCACAAATAGAAAAGGGGAGGGGACTAGTTATTGGCTATTGCTTTTAATGTTTGACTAAAACCCTATTAAAATAATATTAGGTAATCTAATTAAATAAGTAAATGGTGCTAACAGCAGCAAATTTTTGTTTAATGTTTGAAGCTAATACATTTGTCATTTAAACTGGCTGAAATAGTTTAAATTTAGTGCTGATCGTAAATTAAAATAGATCAGTGTAACAAAATACATTTGATAATCTGAAATTTAGTTCGATTTTCCATAAATTTTAGTTATGAATGAAATAAACAAAGAAAATTGCTTGAGAGTATTTTAATTAGTTTTAATAAAATTTTACAGTATTTGAAACCACAATGTTCTTGTGAAGGAAAGATTTTTCGAATGGCTGTCACAACGCAACGAGGAAGAACTTTTCTTTTATTTCTTCTCAGGTGCACCCACATCTAATGGACAAATTAGTTTGTTGGTATATCGTAATCCATGCAGATTTTTGAAAAGTCGGAATTTTCGGTGATGCACTCCGAACCACTGGGCATATGCTGATCGATTTCGGCTTAATCACGACAGCATACGTTCGCACTTGTGATGTCGGCATATCTTCACATATTGTGCACTGATACCTAATTTAAAAATTAATATCATGAAATTGTTCACATTTAAATAACATACGTATTAATTATACTTGACAATTTGTTGCGCGTGATACATTTTCCGTCGATTCGGCGACACTGTATTCCTCGTCTAATGACGGGTGATCGCGGTTCTAAACTATATGGTTTCACGCCTAAACCCTCCAATCACTGATATAGATAGTTGTCCAATTCATTATATAGATAGTTGTTAAAATAAGCCACCATATCTTCGTAAGTCTTAAAACTAATATCTGAATCGCTGCTTTCATGTCCAAACATTGTGAAAATTGTAGTGAACGCAGTACCGAGTGAATGTTAAAGCTTCACTGCAAAGCTTTATGAGAGCAATCCTCGCACTACGTCACGCCTCCACCCAAGATGGATGCCCCCGATTTCAAATCGCGCTCGGAATTTTCGTTTTTCACGCATTTAGGATTCGAATTTTAAAAAATTAGATATGCTATGATGTTATTACTAGGTTAGTCTTTCGATTTAAGTAAAGTTGTATGTGACCGTAGAGTTGTCCTTTAACACATTAACTGGTGTTGCACTATATACTTAACAGATTAACTGGTGTGGCACTACAAACGTAACATATTAACCTCTTTTAGGGAGGGAGGTAACGAATTGTAGAGTAAATGGAAATAATAGAGAGTTAGCAGACTACGGAGAAACAGTGGAAATGCGGCAGAGAAAGCAGCCCCTTTACTCAGTGCTATATCGATTTTTCCAGCACACTGCTTCAACTAAACAAGTGGTGAGTGACCCTGTGGCCGTCGATGCAAATGTGCCAACAAAAGGAACTGCGACTATGAGATCACACCAAGTGAGGAATGCACCAGTTTTGCTTCAAGACCTCGAGAGCAGAGTGTGAATTGCAACAGTTTACCAATTAGATAAACTGATGGAAAAATTCCGCAACCTGG
This sequence comes from Rhysida immarginata, assembly GCA_023313115.1. Classification (NCBI taxonomy): domain Eukaryota; kingdom Metazoa; phylum Arthropoda; class Chilopoda; order Scolopendromorpha; family Scolopendridae; genus Rhysida; species Rhysida immarginata. The sequence goes on along the minus strand of JAHWFO010079372.1, from coordinate 753,909 downwards.
ATTCGAACCAGGAACCTCGACTGTCATGGTCGACGCCTCTATCAATTGGGCTATCACAGACACTTGAACAGCCATGCTATCACTAAATGTCTTAAAGACAATTAAGTACTCAGTTCACAGAAGAATTTTGTCGCGTTCATAAATTTTGTTTAGGGCCAGATGACAGAGTTTATGTAAAAATCACCCATTTGATGTCTAATTCTCATTAGAACGAATGGAATATTAAGACCTTTAATTATCTATAAAATCCAACATACCTACGGTGAAGTGAGAAAAATTTTAGACGTGTATTTAGAATTGATCATTATAACCATTTTCTGTATTAGGAGAAAGAGAAATTAACTGAAATCATGGCGAGGAAGCATAATTACTTATTATTTTTAATTACATATACGTAAGCGGATAAATACTTAAAGCAATACATTTTGCGTTCGTAAACAGTTAATTCTATTCTTTTTACTTTGCTAAGGTGAAATCCCAGAATGGCTTAGAGGGACCTATTTTACGGTAGGCAACGGTCTATATGATTTACCCAGTGGCTTCACCATGAATAACGCCCTAGACGGCTACGCCATTCTCTACTCTTATCGACTTACAGGAGACGGCAAACAGGTAAGCGATCATGCAATATTACTTTTTGATAAATAAATGCAGTATTTAGAACAATCATTACTTTACGGCTGAGGTCAAAAAATCTAACCGGCGAGAAGAATTAGCGATTGGTCGGTCATAAATTCCTTTGAGAAAACTGGTGTATTTTTAATGCCGTGGAAAACGCAGATTTTGTTCCTATGCCCAACCGGTTAGTCTAACCGTTCTAACCGAGAAAAAAACGGTCAGTCTAGTAAGTAATTCTTTTCACCGATGAGAGTTTTTGACCTCACCCTACGACTCTTTGTAATTTCTGTTTCTAACAACTTCAGCTTGTTGTTCGATCTCGATACCTGGAGAGCGACGCATACAAGAAGGCCATTGCAAAAGGGAAGCCCGTTGCCCCCGAATTCGGCACTAGGGGCTCGCCCGATCCAGAAAAAGGAGCTTTCACCAGGTATGTTACGGCCTGAGAAGAGTTCAACACATCTTTTATAATTAACCTATCAGATATATGAGTAAATACACACTGCTTGTTTGGCATAGATAATCATAAAACAAATGAAAAGAGACCTTGCAGTCCAAAATTGTAGTTTAAAAACAACTAGTTCGGCATTTAATCCCGCTTACATCAGGGTACAAGAGAAATGGGCTAGCAGCCAGCGTGACCAGATGTAAAAAGCACGGAGGGCTATGATAGCGCCCCCAATAGGGGAAAAAGTAAAAGGAATCGTAACTACAACTTACATATTTGGGGAAATTTAACAAATCTTTATTCATTGAAATCGCCATAAACAGAATTTAAGTTTATATACATATTTGAATTAAATCTGCTCAGCATTTTAGAATCGGGTGTGAAATTGCAGTTATTTTTTAGTCCCTCTTTAGCAGTTATCAGGCTGGCTATGCCCTCTGTATAATTATATTATATCGCTTATATAAGGTGTTTTAAAAATTACTGGGCTTTCTCCTTCATATGAAATAATTTTATCATCTGAATAAACAATGTGCTGATCGGTGCTACCTTTATCTTTATATATCTTGACCAAATATCTGCAGCAGCTATTATTTTCACGACGATCAGCGACCGCGCCCTAGGCCGCTGCCACAGAGTAAAGAAATAACAGCACCACCCATCGGCGGAATCAGAAATTGAGTGACGTGACGTTACAGGGCCGTAGCCAGGAAGGGGGGGGGGAGTCGACGACCAACCCTTTATGGAAAAAGGTCCGCCTCCCCTAAATGGGAAAATGTCCGACTCAGTAGAATTTTTAAAAATCGACCCCCCTCCCCAAGATAACGTCCTGGCTACCAGTGCTGCCGTTGGGGGATGTACGTATTTCCCGCCAAGAGATTGCGCATTTCCCGCACATGTAAAAAATCGATTATAACCGGGCCTAAAGGAGTATTTTACTTATTTAATACATTTTATTTTGGAAAAGTAATACCGTCACTTTTTGTTTTACTTATATTGATTTACCACTGTTTCGGTGAACTTTATTTTTTAAAATTTAAACAATTAAAACAATAAAATGGAATAAGGTTGACTATAATCGATAATTTTTTCTTTTATAAATAATCGACAGCGAAACGTAATTATAAGTATGGTTTATTGTAAATTCATTTGTACATATTATCATTTGGTTCAAATTTCATAAGGCCACCTGTCTCTTTAACAAACTCCTTAACTGTTAAAAGGGACCACTCTTTACTGTATTTGTTTTCATTGAAGTTCTATGGTCAGTTTTGACCAATTTCAACTCACTAAAATCCCTTTCAACTGATGCATTAGAAAATGGTAATATCAATAAAAGTGATATCATTTTTCTTAAGTTTGGAAAAAGATTAATTCCAGCAGCGTTTTTTAAAGCAAAAACTTTTGCCATAATTGTTCGGTTTCTAGAGTTACGTCGATTTTAAACTTTGTCAAATCACACAACTGTAATTTTCGCCATTCAGAGTCTAATTTTTGTTGATCTGTGTAGTCTTTTAAAAATGGAAACCGTTCAATTATTTTGACAATTGATGGGTCATTATTTGTCCAACATTCAGGATTTACTATTGATATTATATCATAGAGCGGATCAGTAAAATCAAATCTACTTTTAATTTGAACAGTTGCTTCGATGTAAAAATTTAGACAAAGACTGGTAAAAACGTGTGATCTCACTCTGGGGTGCACTGCTTCTCTCCTTGATTTCATTTAAAGTTTGCGTAGCAGCGATGCCAATATACACTTTATCCAAAATTAAATAATTTCTCTTATCGAGTGGATCAATTAACAATGGATCTATTGATCTCACATATTGAAACTCATAAAATTTGAGTAAAAAGTTTGCAAAAGACGTGAGATTTCAGACTTCAACTTATGAAGCAAAGGAGAAGTGTCTTGAAACATAAGGTTAAAATCTGTCAATTCAGTAAGTACATATTGCATGAACTCAAGATATGGTCGTGTGAACTTGTTATCCATAACATGGAGCATTTCTTCCGTTGTTTTTGAGGGATGGCCAAATGCAGATTCATGTAGATAATGATGAAGCGGTACATATTGCTCTAAAATACGATCTACACAGGCTTTAAGTGAAAGCCAACGAGTCTGACCAGATGAAAGAATCTTATGAATTTCCACTTTAAAAAATTTCTGGAATTCCCTGAACTTTTCTTGTCTGAGATAACTCCTAACAAAATGTGATGCTAAATTTCTTACTAAATCTTCTACAGATCGAGGCAATTTCGTACAAGCTTTTGAGGCAGCTAAATGAATGGAATGTGGAGTACATTTACCACAAACAATATGTGGCAATTCAGATTTTAACAAAGAAAAAAACTGATTGATTGGCACCAACCATAACGTTTGTCGTATCTGCAGAAAATCCGACAAGATTTTTCACTGGGATATTTCTGTCATTTAACGATTCTTTAAGCGCTTTAAAGAGATTATCAGCGGTACCTGATGCAATCTCTACCATATCGAAAAATTTCGTTTTAACTTTATCTTGGTCTTCATCAAAAAATATAATCGTAAATGCACATTGCTTAACTGATGCACAGTCAGTCGTCTCATCCATTATTAAACTAAAAAATGAGCCGTCTTTTTGTAAATTTTCATCCAAAGATTTTCTAATAGCTGGGGAAATATTATTCTTTATCAACTATGTTGCTTTAGTTCTACGAAGAGCTAATTGTTTCGCTATCTCTGAATCCGGGAAAATATTTCCACACATTGGTCCTAAATTATCCATTAAAGAAAATAGCAGATTATTCACAGCCAAGAGAGCACTAAGTTTTAACTCTGCCCGCTTCGTTTTCTTTGCTAGAGGTGTTGGTTTATTCACAGTTTCTATAGATGGTGTACGTGCAAGTTCTTTCATAGATGTTTTGTGGCGTTCCGATTGAGCGTGTTTCTTTATGTCATTATGATGGGCTGCGACAGTAGCATTACACGCTTTACAAAAAGCTAATTCGTGTCCATTTTTAGTGGTGCTATGTTTTTCAAGCCAATCCTTAAAATCACTTTCCAGACTTTCCAAATTTTTTTTTAAACCAAAATACTTTCTTTGATCTACCATTTCCCGACTTTCTTCATTTCCCAAGCGACATCCCGTAAAATGTTAAATTTCCCGCCAAACGGCAGCACTGCTGGCTACGGCCCTGCGTTACTGACTGACTGATTGAGATGGTTGGTTGATTTTTTCTCGGTTTCACTGCTCGGCACTGATTCTGATTCTAGCAATCGTAGCCAGAATACGAGATTCTCAAAATAGAAAAAAATGCTACGAAAGGGCTACGTTGAGAGCTACGGTCATTTTTTGGTCGTTACGCTGCTAGCAACCCGTATATAATGAGACAGTAAATCGACAATCGAGCAGTGTAGTGAAACGTTATTCGAGTGGCACTTGAAGCTAAGCTTCCATAATCTCACCCTTCCTAAATAAATCCCAAGGGAATTACACTGAAGTAGTTAAGAAGCGTGATGAACCCATAAAGGTCATCCATAATGATGCAGATAACACTAGGAGGCAAATTCTTGAGAGCACTGTTGGTGATCGTGTCGATGCCGGTTGCCTTTTTGCTTTTCAGGCGCTTTATGATGTCCAATATCTCAGAGGGATCTTTTATTAATAACAAAGTCTTCTATATACGAGGGTAAGACCGTATATGTGCTGAAACGGCGAAGGTAAGACAATCGACAATCGAGCAATGTAGTGAAACGTTGTTCGAGTGGCACTTGAAGCTAAGCTTCCATAATCTCACCCTTTCTAAATAAATGCCAAGGGAATTACACTGAAGTAGAGAGAATTGGAGCCAGAAACTGTGGACAAAGACTAACACGTACTCTAGGAAACTACTAATCCACAACAAAAGTTTATTCATACGCATATGAACCTGTTAATTCAGTATGAACAAGTTAATCCACAACCTGTTGCGTATGAATAAACTTTTGTTGTGGATTAGTAGTTTCCTTGAGTCCTTGTTACACTGAAGTAGTTAAGAAGCGCGATGAACCCATAAAGGTCATCCATAATATGAAGGAGAAAATACCCCCTCTTGGTTGGAGGTGATTTTGATTGACGACTGTCTAGACTAGAAGCAGACCACTAGTATTGGATAAAACACGACCTATGAAGTCCAGTAATCTGGAAATAAGACATTGTCAATGACTTCAAAATTAATATCAAGTATATGCCTTGGATCACGATATCTCTTTCTATGCATAGGATGATTTAAAATGCCCGAGACTAGCTCGTTGCTATGATTTTCTATATTGGGCAGCATGGATTCCATGAGCCCTTGAACGTATTTGCCAATATGAGTCATGTTGAAGTCATTATAAATGGAGGAATTGCGAACAATTCTCCGATCTTTTTGCGCAATAGTCCTAAGGGTAACGTTTTCGAACGTTTGCAGTTCTTTCCACCTAGTCTTACATATTGTGGCCCAGACGGGCATACCATACGTCAAGATGGCCCGAACAAAGACCTTATAGAGTAGGAGTTTATTATCAATGTTTAGAGCACTATTCCGGCCCAGCAGAGCAATCAAGCTAAACTTGGCTCTCCTGGCCTTATTCAACGCATAAGTTGCTTGGGTAGTCCAGGTAAGTTTAGAGTCAATAACAAAACCAAGATATTTATAAGTTTCAACCCAGTCCAGTTTTTTGCCATATAGTGTTAGAGAATCTAATGATCTCTTTCTCTTCTTGGAGACAAACATCGCCTTGCATTTGTCTACATTCAATTTTAGCCTCCACTTGCTAAACCAGCTTTCCCACTCCTTTAGAGCCTTCTGTAGTCGCGAGACTACTACGGTTGGTTGACGAGCACAGGTCAGTATAGCAGCGTCATCGGCGTAAAAAAAGAGCTTACATTTGGAAGGACTTGGAAAGTCTCGCATAAAGTAATTGAATAAAACTGGCCCCAGTACTGAACCCTGTGGGACACCAGCTTTTGCTTCATACATATGAGATAGACTATCTCCAACTCTGGCCTGAAAGAACCGGTTGAAGAGAAACGAGTGTATCAGAGTAATTATATCTTGAGGAAATCCATTTATAATCATTTTAAAAATAACACCATCGTGCCAGACTTGGTCGAAGGCTTTGTGTACATCGAGGAAAACGACCCCACAATACATAGAGAGATTAAGGGGCTCATTGATATTCGCTGCGAGCCTCCATGTTTGGAGTTGGCAGGAATGGTTTGTGCGAAATCCAAATTGTTCATCGCGGATGAGATCGTTGGCATCACAGTACTCAATGAATCTCTTGAGAATTGTTTTTTCCAGGATTTTGGAGATTGATGGTAACAAGCTGATGGGCCTGTAGCTAACAGGATTTGCAGGATTTTGTCCTGGCTTAGGAATGCTTAAGACAACTAATTGCTTCCAAGCATCCGGGAAGTAAGTGTTCTTCCAGCAGTCGTTAATCATTTTTGCAATATCTTGAATTGTATTTTGAGGTAAATTTTTCAAAGCACTGTTCTTAATAGAGTCTTTACCTGGAGCTTTTCTCGTTTTTAAATTTTTAATGATGCTTTGGACTTCATTTACATCAATGCTATGTTTTGGGAATTCATTGCCCTGAATATTATAGAAGCCAGTTATGCAGGATTTTACTTTCTCAGACCTATCAAGTCCTATTTGCCGACCATCAGTAGGCGTGACAAACTGTTCTGAAAGTGAATTTGCAATAAGCTGCGCTTTATCATCATCATTCCTGATGAATTTGCCATTTTGGGCTAACAAGGGCGGGATATTAATGGCTTTCTTGTTTTGCAAGGCTCGAACCATGCACCAAATAGAGTTATCGTGGGTCGACAGACTCTTAACTTTATCGCTCCACCTGTCATTACGAAGTGCTTTTTCCTCCTCGTGAACTCTTCTAGTGAGCCTATTATACTTGGTCTTAAGCCATGAGTCACGAGTTCAGTACCACTGCCTTCTAACCTTATTCCTTTGCTCAATTAATTGTTTGATTTCTGGGGTGAGATCAAGGTGATCAGCTCGCTTCGACTCTAAGGGCGAAGCACTAGAGTCAATAGCTGCATTTATACGTTCAGTAAGCCTTTTCACATTGGTATCTATGTCCCTCGTACTATGTACGTTATTTAGTGGGTCGTCGTCATTTTTGAGAATTTCTCTAAAAAATTTCCAGTCTTGTTTGAGCCTCAGTTCTTCTTTGAGGTCAATGTTTACGTTATCAAAATTTAGTGCAACTGGTTTATGGTCTGAGGATAGATCACTGACAGTATAGATACTGAATGATTTGTAGAAGCCCTTCAACAACACAATATCAAGTACATCACTTGAAGGAGAATGATCACAATAATATGTATCATCCACAGGGCCTACTGCAATAATATCAGATGATATAAGAACACGATAAACATTAAATGACAATGATACAATTCATGGAGAGTTCTGATTGGCTGACGTAAATAAGGAACGTCAACCAATCAGAAAGTTACAAAAGATATGGGGTGACGTAATCGGATTAAATAGAGTTGATATGGGAGAGGGGGAGAGGTGACGTAATCTATCTATATATATAAAGAAGGATGTTTGTGGGTTTGTCTCTTACTTTCTTTTTTGTATAATATGGAAGACCGCTTGGGTTGGTTAGGCTTCTTGACTACCTCAGTGTATTTCCTTTGGAGTTTATTCTGGTTAGATGAGCTTTGTGAAAGCGCTGCTTTCGTCCCATCCTAACGAATGTACACTTCACTGTTCGATTGTCGATTCGATTGTTGGGTTTGTCTGTGGGTCTGTGGATCTGTGTGTATGTTTTTTATACAAATCTACAGTTTTATTCCGATCTTGATAAAATTTCGCATACATGACCTTCAAAGCATGAGGAAGGTCACTGTCTACCTCAGATTTCGGAAAAATAATAAATATCGATAAAAAATCGATATTCATGGTTATGGCAAGGCATATTAATGAGAAATATCTCATGACCAACAATGCAAGGCAAAGTTTGTACAACAATAGGTATCAACAATGGTATCAACACGCAATTCACAAACGCTCTGCATGGACCAACAATCAATATCTCATGACTAACAATGAAAGGAAAAGTTTGTGCAAGTGTAATTATCCCGTGCAACGCCGGGTACCTCTTCTAGTCTTCTATATATTAAAAGAAGAAGGTTGTCTGTGGGTCTGTGTGTATGTTTTTTATACAAATCTACAGTTTTATTCCGATCTTGATGAAATTTCGCATACATGACCTTCAAAGCATGAGGAAGGTCACTGTCCACTTCAGATTTCGAAAAAATAATAATTATTGATAAAAAATCGTTATTCATGGTTATGGCAGGGCATATTAATGAGAAATATCGCATGACCAACAATGCAAGACAAAGTTTTGGCAACAATGGTATCAACACGCAATTCACAAACACAGTGCATGGACCAACAATATATATCTCATGACCAACAATGCAAGACAAAGTTGGTACAACAATAGGTATCAACAATGGTATCAGCACGCAATTCACAAAC
>JAHWFO010079372.1:720058-734355 GCA_023313115.1 Rhysida immarginata | reverse complement strand
GGCGACAATTTCATCCGAGGAATCCCGGCGACGTTCGCTGCGTTACACGATGCCTCGCTTCTCTCACCGGCGGACGAGCCTACCTTCGGTGCTCGCACGGGATGCTTTCCCCGATGTATCGACGAAGACACCTTGGTAACATTCAAACGCTCGTCTCCAAGCTCCGGAACGTTAATGCCTCCACAGCTGGCATTAATCTTTCGCTGCTCCAACACCTGCCGCCTCCGCCGTTCGTCCTTCGATCCGAGATTTTTCGAAGCGTCCCCCGACTCCGGCGCTCGCTCGCCTTTTTCACCGTCTCGTCCGCTGTCGCCTCTCCTCTTGTTCAGAATCGAATCTCCTGCTCCGTTCTCGCCGCGTTGATTCTCGGGAAGCCTTCTCCTCCTGAAAACACGTGTTTTGTTACAGCGAGGTTTATTTCGCTGTAACGGATATGGTCCAAAAAGAAACCGACCATCAAATGTCGAACTCCTTTCGGTTGCCTGGTATACTATTATATACCCAAGTCGCACCGATAAAAAATTTGACACTCGCGCCAAAAGTGGTGTTTTTATGGGATACTCCACTTCATCTCCTCGGTACCTTATTTATGCGCTCAATGAGAGCAAGTTTTTACGAGCACGTACCGTTTGTTTCTTTCCTGAGGTATTTCCAGAGTTCACAAGAAAATCAGATCCATCATCTGTTCCTCTGGTATTTCCAATTCACATAGAACCCCCAGTCTTTGAAGCACCACAGCCTGATGAACCACATATCATTCAGAGCGTACTGCCAATCTCACCCACTTTAACATTAGACGAGACAAGAAAGCAGGTCCTATCTGATACTGAGGACACGCTAGTGGTCACACCTCCATCAGAAACCACATCGATGGAAGATGCTCCAGTTTGTTCCTCTAAATCACCAGTGAACCAACCACCCGTTGGAGTCCCACAACCGGTATTACGACGTTCACAAAGATTAAAAGAGAAGGCAGAAAAACAACGCGCCGTCTATGTCATCCTGACACTACTGACTCCGACTTGTAATCACTCCGCCAATCACACCCCAGTCTTATGAACAAGCACTCGCTTCTCCCCAACATCATCAATGGGAAGAGGCCATGCAAGATGAATTGAATTCACTCATGCTTCATCATGTCTGGGATTTAGAGCTTCCACTACCAAATGTCAAAATTTTAAAGAGCAAATGTATCTACCGCATCAAATACAATCCTGATGGTTCGGTGTCCAGATTCAAGGCAAGGTTGGTGGCTATCGGCTCGTCACAAGTCTACGGGAGCCAGTTTGAGTTAACTTTCTCACCTGTCATCAAAATGGAATCCCTCCGCTTACTGTTTGCCATAGCTGCAAATACAGGGATGTCACTGCGCCAGTATGATGTCAAATGTGCATATCTTCACGCACCGGTAGACCACATCGTATATCTATCGCCACCCAAGGGATTATCAACCCCAGTTAATCACGTCTGCAAATTGCGTAAATCATTTTATAGCGTCAAACAAAGTGGAAGATGCTGGTACGTAAAATTGTGTCAGCTTCTTACCCGATTAAAATTCATTCCATCCAGAGCAGACGATTGTTTTTTCTACTGCACCAATGCTGGGTGCACCATTCTCTTTACAGTCTACGTGGATGACATCGTGGCAGCAACAACAAATGTCTCCATCCTAACCTCCATCATGGATAAAGTGAAACAAGAAATCGACCTCCTGGAGTTAGGAGTAGTAAAGCATCTGCCAGGTATAAATGTGTCACAAGTGAACGATTTAATTCATCTGTCACAGGCACATTATATCAAGCAAATCCTGCATGATTATGGCCTTCAATACATCAAACCAAAGACCGTGCCACTAAGCCCTCATGTGAACCTTGATGATACTGCGGATTCGCAACCGATCGATTCTACCAATTACCAATCTCTACTCGGTTCCTTAATGTATGTAATGACTTGCACGCGGCCGGATATAGCTTTTGCAATTACTAGGCTGTCGACATATGCTAAATCGCCTACACATTTGCATATGACTGCTCTTATCTTAAACACACCTGCGACACATCACTCGTTTTTAGCCCATCCACGGGTCCTTTCTGCGCCTTCGCTGACGCTAGCTGGTGTGTCACCCCACAGAGTAAAGGATACTCTGAAATTTTGATCAAAATGAGGAAAATTACCACAACCTGGTCATCTAAGAAGCAACGTTTAGTCGCCCTGAGCAGCTGCGAAGCCGAAATAATCGCTTTAAACGAATGCGTGAAGTCACTGAAATGTCTTTGGGACCTCATAACCGAGTTAGGACAAGGGGAGTTTGTTTCTTTCCCCACAATCATTTATACTGACTCAACGTCTGCCATAGCATGTCTGGGAGCATTAGAATCAAAGAGTAGGACAAGACACATCTTGAGATTGCATAATTTCATCGCGCGAGAAATTAATCTTCAGAATGTGATTCTTACCTACTGTTCTTCCCCCGACATGCCGGCAGACACACTAACTAAACCTTTACCTGCCCCTGCTTAACGCAGATTCCTGGATTTGTTATCCTTATCTGAGCAGGATAAGTAATTATTTATATTAAATTACTTAACTCATTGGTTTGCTGGCCTACACGAGGGTATTTACAAAGTTTATCTTGTTCCTATTAACTTCATCATTGCAAAGTTATTTACTTCGCGGGATGAGAAGGGTTCTAAACGCAATATTTTTTTCTTAAATGACTTTAGCTTTATAATCACAAAAGGATATTTTTTGGGCTTGTTCTTACCCTACGTGAAGGCAGTAACCATATTGTTTTTTTTACTACCTGGTATGTATTTTTAACGTATTGTACGTTTAATATACATTTTAATTATGGTATACCAAAAATGCAAAATTTACTTTTGTCTTCTTTTGCTAAAAAAGCAAAAACATAGTGTGTGCGCACACAAAAATGAAAGAAAATGATAAAGGCATAGATGTTTGTTCGTTTATTGTAACTTAGACAATTTTTTGTTTGAATCTGTACATGTAACGTCAGTACCTAAACTTCTGTCTGTACAAATGACCGTCATTTTTTTTGTGTTCAAGAAAATTACAGGGGGCTTTGTTCGGGAAAACTCAGATTTTTATGTAAAAATAGATATAATTTTATTTGTAATTATTTATTCTATTTTTTCTATTCTTTTAGTTTTTTTTACTGTTTTGCGGACAGTGATTGTTGAGTATATATTGTTTTAATAAATGTTAATTAAAAAATCTTCACGTGATTATCACTGTCTGCAGCTAGTTGTCCCTCGCAAATAATTTTCGTGATCACGAGGATGTGTGTCCCACTATTGTTGTTGCTCTTTACGTGGTTACTGTTTTTTTTATTTCAGACAGGCCACTCCCAGCTTCTGGCTTGACCAGTCGTCCTTCCTTCATGTCCTCCACGTCCTCACTTGCCTGCAGCATGGCGTTCAACTTCCATTTATCATTTTCATTCCAATGCTCTACAAATTACTCCTACCCTGCCGTTCGATGTTTAGTTTCTTATTGAATTTCTCACTTTCTCGCGGCAGCCATGATTCTTTACCGAGCAGCATTGTTTCGCGGGTTTACCTATAAGTTAATAATGAAATTTCTTTTAATGCTATTTTAACAATGACGCGCATAAGGGACGCCATGCTGCATATTTCAATTCTTATTTCCCATTAATAATTAATGGGGAAGAATTTAGACATCAGAAGACACCAGATGGCAGATTGTACTATCTACCCTAAGGCAACAATTTTTTAATGTTAACCTATGGGAGAAACTACAATTTTTTGTTTTGAATTAATAAAAATGGTGATGTTAAAAATATTAAATGTCTCACTATCTTAATTGATATCTATCACTTTTTCACAAGTTCTTATTTTTAATTAAAATGAATTTTTAAAATAAATTTGTAATAAAAATTTTAACAGAAGTGAAAATTTAACAATTTGCAACAGCTATTGCTTTCTGAAATTAAAAAATGCCAGGCTAAACATTTTTATGGAATTAATAAATTATGTAGCTCAGCAAAATGATGTTTAAAAAAAAAGCGGTATTTTTTATCCGAATTTTCATAAGAAAATCCATCTGGCACTTAAACAATTTTTTTTAACAATTTTCATTTATTATTGAATTTTAATAAATCTTTGAAAACCGAATTGTTTCCCCTCGTACTTAAAAAAAAATTCAATTAAAACCGCCGTTTTTCCCGTAGGTTAACATTAAAAATGGCTGCTTTAGGATGGGTAGTATAATTCGCCGTCTGGTGTTTTGCTTGAGAAATGTTATACATTCTTCCCCATTATTATTTCGCAGTCTTTCTTTAGACATTAAATGGGAATTTGAAATTTCTTTTTCCTTATTTTTTTAAGGAATTGGTCTGTCTCAATTCTATTTATATTTAATCTCAATTCGCTCAATGTAGCGATTAATATTTCTCGTTACAGTGTTTTGCTGTATTTAACGTACATTTAAGTATTTCTTTATTTTATTCCGAGAAATATTTTCTATTGTAATTGAGATCGCAATGCCTATTCCTCAATTAAATCATATTGTATAGAACATCCTGTTGTACAGAATTTTTGTATTTTATAAATAAATATCGCTATTTTTAAACCAAAATAAAAGTCTTTTAATGAGCCACGTTTACTCTTAAGTTTTGGGATTCTTTCTTTTAAAGTACCACCCATTAAATTCTATTTATTTTGCTTCCCCCTCTGAACACATCAGATGAGCACTGAGTGCCTCAAGAGGGATCTGACATTTTTTCTATTCCTCACACGAGTGGTCAGCAGGAAAAACGTCAAGTCACAGGATACCAACCCGACAGCCATCATCAGTCAAGACAGACCTATCGAATTCTTTGTACCTGGTTTAGTGGAGTTTTACATTGACCTCGATCAAACGACACTGAGTTTAGAAGTCGTTATCAATAAAGATGATGGGCTACTACCATCCGTTGATAAAACAGGCCCTGTTAACCTTTTCTTACACTCGTTATTCTCTCAAGTGGACTGTTACCTGGGGGATACATGAGTCAGTCACAGCAATAACTTATACCCATATAGAGCTTATTTTGAAAGTCTTTTGAACTATGGTCGTACCTCTAAACAAACACAACTTACAACATCAGGTTATTGTAAAGACACCAGTGGAAAAATGGATAATGTTGATGATACAAACAGCGGAATTATGCTACTCAAAAAGAATGCTCAAAACGGTGTTTATTACTTGGAGGGTTCTCTCCATTTAGACATACTCCAACAGAGTCGGTTGCTGTTAAAGTCTCTGAATTTTCAACTGAGGTTTTACAGAAGTAAACCAAACTTTGCACGGATGCCTGACGAGGTTAACACTAATTATCAGATCACAATTCAAAAAGCAATACTGAACGTCGAGAGAGTTAAAGTTAACACGGCCACGTTATTAGCGCATGCAAAAACTCTACAAACCACTAATGCATTTTATCCTATCGGCCGAGTCGAAATGAGATTGTCGGGCATTGCGGCTGGCACTAGAAATCACGTCATTCAGAACTTAATTATGGGGCAGATTCCAACCCGCTTGATGCTTGCGTTTACAATGAGTGAAGCACAGAATGGTTCTTTTGCTACAAACCCGTTCAACTTTCAACATTTCAATCTATCTTTCTTCTCACTGTCATTATATACTCAATCAATTCCTCTTCACCCTCTGAAACCAAATTTTGAGTCGGGGTCTTACTTCAGAGAGTTTGTTCACTCCATGAAAACACTTGGGCTTTGGAAAGAAGACAGAGATGTTGATGTCACTCAGTTTGATTACGCCGCTGGTTACACATTTTTTGCCTTTGACCTTTCAGGGGACAGGAATTATTATACAGATAGATACAATATTATACCCAACGGTACGCTAAGCTTTGAAGTTCAGTTCTCTGAAGCTTTAGCTAGCTCTGTGAAGCTATTGCCAGTATTAGAATCTCCTGGAAATCAATAAAGACTGAAACGTATCCTTTGATTTCACAAATTAGGTTCAATGGACACACAACTAAGTGCGCTCGAGAGAGACCCCTTCACTCGTCCTCTGGCACGAGGCGTTTTCCCATCTGATTTGATCGCATTTCTCAATCCTGTTTACCCTTCGTTACTATTTGCTAATACAGATGATTCCAGTAAATCAGGCACTCATTGGGTGGCTTTTTTATACCCTCGGTCAAACAAGCATGCATCTTCGATTCTTTCGGAATGTTTCCCAAGAATAATTCCACCCGTTCATGGCTACACACTCTAAAAAATGGATCTACAACACGAGAATTATGCAACATCAGACTTCTGACACATGCGGTCATCACTATTTACATTATCTGAAATTAGCTGCAAGAGGCCATTCTATGGAGGATATCGTGAACAACTCTTATACATGTGAACCTTAAGACTAAAAAACTCATTCACCACAACAAAAAACAAATTGAAATAATACAACCTGATAATCCTGTAAACGCTTTTCGAATGCCTTGCATTCATCATTCAGCAGTCTAAGTCGGACTCGAATAAGCCTAAGGCGAACTCGAGGAGGTCTGAAAAGAACTGACTTAGAGAGATCGAATCCAGGTATATATCACACAGGAAAGCCAATAAAAAAATAAAACAAGACAGTACTCGTCAATGACTGGGTAACTTAGAAGCCCATTCGATCAATGAAGCCCTTGGCACAATTTAAATTCCATCTACGTACGTTTATTTTGAGGAGAATTATGCATTTTTGCGTCAGTGCTGTTATCGCTGTAATAAAGTATTTTTAAAAACGCCTCATAATCATTCATACAATGTAGAGTAATCAGCAGCAATAATATACATAGACTACAAAGACGCATCAATGATTCTTTCAGTATCACAGGTGAAGATTGCTCCATCATCATTGTGAAATAAATTTCAAATGCAAATAGCCAGAGGGGTTTATGATGTTATCTGTCAATCAATAGCTTTACACACGCGTGTTTATGAAATGCTTGTAGAGTCTAAACTGAAACAAAGTGGCTATTGAAATCGAACGTCTTTCAAAGGGCGGTAATCTACAACAAGTAGACCCCCAGATCTAGCGATATGGCGAGTGCGACGGGTAGGAACACCATGCCGCCCGATTCGAGGGCACGGGGTTGATTATGCTCCAAAACCCGACCAAAGGGGATTGGGCTCAAAAACAGTCTGGATCACCGACTAGGTTTTTCATTACCATTGAATCAGTTGGTAACACAAAGGCAGCTTTCAGTGAGTGGGTTTTGGAAAAACCTACTCATTGGCCGCCGTGTTACCAACAATTCAAAGGTTGAAAAAATTGAATACATCAAACCTTTTTCGCAGTTTGGTACTCTTAAAGTCAACAACTTTTTGGTATAGAGAAGAGACTTGGAATACCTTAGCGTGACAGTAAAAGACGACACCCACTTAAACAATGCATTGTAATCTGGAGATAGAGAGAAACGTTCCTCAAAAAATGTATTTGGCAAAACTTTAAAAATCTTGCAGAATTCCTGTGTATTAAAACGAATCTCAACATTCGGGGACTTCTTGTCCTGGTAAAAGAGAACATCTTTCAAATACGCCTGTAAAACCAGTTCGACTTCAAATATGAAAGATGAGAGCATCGGGTGTTTCTATCAGGTGGTATATTGTTGAATTCAATTAGTTTCTCAATTTATCCATCCTTAAAACCAATTTTAAAAGTGTTGTTTACAGCTGCAATGTTCTTGAAAAGGGCAGGAAAATGCGATTCCGTTAATCCAACCTCCCACCGCCCTTGGAAATGTAGCGTACGCGGCAGTCGAGTGATAAAATAAGATGTTGTGTTGGTTTTTTTTTATCATCTGTCGCCGTATTCGAGGGGAAAGTAATGCAGAAATCCGTGTCTTTATATATGTTGAGGAATCACAAACACAACTGACACAGATCATATCTTATTAAACATTTAAAAGATCTGTCTCTCGATCCCAGCTGTTCATGCTGTCTGGGTAACCCTGCCATTTCACAAAAGCTTCACGGACACCACGCCTTGCACGTCTACGAATAATTCTCTTAATTTTGAAGACTTCAGGCATTTTAACCTTTTGTAACTCCTGTTCATAGAATACACCTGCAATCTCAGCACCATTGTAATCTTTTATTTTATACACAACAGGCTTTCGAAAAACGATTTTTGATACTTCAAACACTTCCTCAGTCAAATTCGGTAGATAGCTCTTTTCGAACACGTTTTTCACTTTTGAAATACGCACGTGATCACCAGTTTATAGTCTCGGTGTTGTTTGCGGCGCAGCTGTGTAATCTCGTCGCATTTCAACCACAGTGCCGGTGCATTCCGATCATTAATTTTAGATGGTGCAATGCCCAGTGATCTGTGAACACGATTGTTGTAGCTTAGCACGAGATCAGGTAAGACATCGATGTACGTACGTGTGTTGGCATACATGAAATACTTAAATATTCGGGTTTTTAAGGTACGGTTAAATCGTGCAGCTATTGCAGCCTTCACATCGGATTCGGTTGCAAAGAAATTAATGTTCAGTGTTTTAAAATAGTCTTGAACTTGTTTATTTAAAAACTCCTTCCCTTTATCACTGTTCACTTTTAGCGGTACCTGACTATTAGCGAACATTTTTTGAAGGGCTTTCTGAATTGTTTGACCTGCCTTCGTTTTTAGGGGGACAACCCATGCAAATCGAGAGAAAACATTGATGCAGGTAAGGAGAAATTTATACCCCGTTGTTCTGTTTTGACAGACTCGATAGATCCACCAGATCAACTTGAACTTGGTCAAACGGTGCAAAAACTCTCAATCGGTTACGTGGATAATGATGACGAACAGGTTTATGTAGGGTGTAAGCTGGAACTCCACTTAACCATTCACCAGTCAGTTTTTCAGAATGATTAGTTTTTAAAGCTAATCCACGCACACCACCATACCCAGCCAGGTTTCTAGCGCTGGAAAATGCTTCATCCATCACCTGTACTTAAATAATCACCTTTTACAGTGTGCAGTAGTATTTATAAAAAGTTTGCAATGTCAATTGTAAATTGCTTAATTGAAACAATGCACCAATTAACAGTAAATTAAAAAAACAATACACCTTGAAACAGAAGTAGTTTTATTTAGAAGAAAGTGTGAAAGGGCTTGGAAAGAGTTTGGTTGCCCAAGAAACAATAGTTAATTAGTAATTAGGCAATCAACTTGAGGGTGCCAGTATGCCAACCACATCCCACCTGATGGGGTATATAAGTGAACCAAGGCGTGGTCAGTTTTGAGACAAAATTACTTAAGGTCATATTGCTCTGTGAACTAAGACATCCTACTGAAGCACCACAACACCAACATTAATCAAAAGTAATTAGCAAACCATTTTTTAAAGTGTATTGCTGTGACGACAACAGACAGGTGTACAACAACAGTTGGAAGTCAGGGAGAATGGAATGTGGCAACTGCACCTTTAATCTTTTGCACACCTGCGTGGTGCAAAAACAATGGGACACCCCCTGCACATGTCAGAATGCCACTGTACCATCAAGATCTTAGCTTGGCCGTGTCAACTTTTCAGAATTCTTTGTGGACCCCTTCAAGTCGAATTCACATGCTGAAAGAGTGAAAATAAAGAATACTAAAATAATGGCTTGTCATATAACAATCGATTTGTAAAGAATGAATATACAGAGTGATTATTATTAAAGTTACGATTTCAAAAATCGATAATTTGAAAACTACTCGTCAGAATGACCTGATATTTTAGCAGAACAATCGGGAGGCAATGGAATTTTGTTTGGTGAAGGAAAAAAAAATAGTTCTAAAATCTGCCGATAGATGGCGCTCGCATGGTAATGTCAGGGAAAATACCAAAAATGAATTCGTGAAACACAGAAATGTTGTTAGCCAAAAGGAAACAATAGAGTTCAAGGGTATACGAAAAATTTATTAGCGAAAAGACAAGACTACGTGTTTACAGCGACAACAGTCATAATGTCAAAAAAACAGAGCTTCATGGAACAAACATCTTACTGATGATTAAGGCAGAAATTGTTCGATATGCCCTCCGCCTTGTTTCACTACTAATTGGAAGCGCAAAATGGCATGCTCAACAACAGATCAGAGGGCATCTGTACTGTTGAAATGAATGTGGTGTGTGATGCTTGCCTTCAAGTCGGCTACATTCTCAATCTGCTCGCTGTAAACAACATTCTTCAGGTATCCCCAAAGCCAGAAACCACAAGTCGGAGGAAAGTGGCGGCCACGTTGTTGGAAAATGGCGGCTTATGACCTAGCAACCGACATTACCTTGCCAGCGCCATCTATCGGCAGATTTTGTTCATTCTGACGAGTAGTTTTCAAATTATCGATTTTTGAAATCGTAACTTTAATTATAATCACCCTGTATTGTTACTTTCTGTTTATCTTTTAAGCATTATTGGTATCGGCACACGCACATGAAATTGCTTTGTCAACAAATCTGCAGACTAAGATCCTTCATTTAAGACCAAATATGAAGTTTAGAGATGCAGTAGTTTTTCTCCAAAGAACTGTCGAAAGAATCACCCTTGGAATATAAATATATAGATGTTAAATTACTTATGAATAAATGAAAGTCAAGTGAAACTAATGACTCAAACATGCATTTACATGAAGAAGACGCCATTGGGAAAAGTTGAAGAGCTGTAGGTAGTCAGGAAATGGGCAAAATATTGATTACAAAATTTGCGCACAAACACATAAAAAAGTGAAATCAAATAAAAGTGTGTAAAAATTTGGAAACTTTTCAGAGGGCCTCTAATGAATTATAACACTGCCCGGTTGTTGTATGCTGTTCGAATTAGCATGTAATTAGCTGTAATGTCGAAGTAATCTCCAATAGTAATGTCTATGGCAGCGTTATCTTGAACTTGGCTGAGCAATATTCCACAAGAAATTACGTAAAAACTCTTCGCAATGAAGGATGAGCGATAAATTTAAAATATTCATTTGGAGCCTGATTCGTGCATTGCCGAAAATAAGAATGACATGCTTCCACCACTTTGTATTACAACATCAAAATAACAATGAAATTTTAAAACAATGAATGCTACGCTTTAAGGGAATAATTGAATAATTGTCACTTATGCAGTGGAAACGATAAATGTAACAGAAGCAAGGGAATGAAGACTGAGCTGTAATAAACGCAAATCTTTATGACCCGATTGAAAATCTGCAGATTGCAGATATAAAACTAATGTAATAAAACTAATGTCACATTGAATTAGCGTTATAGAGCACTTAGCATAGGACTTTTATGCAAAATTATACACTTCACTGAACGACGATTCACCAAGCTTGAGTGATGTCAATTCACTTGCAACACACGCAGTCACAAAATTGAAGATTAATTATTAGTCTCAGGTAATCTTTGCTCATTGAGCAGTATCATTTAAAACAGCACAATCTTGTAGCACCATGAAGACACAATCTTGTATCACCTTTACTATTCACATCATTAATTTATGTATGACAGGCCACTGATTCACTTGAGTCACTCAATTCGCGGAATTAGCGGAGCACCAAATTGAATTCACATATAGCTTTAATGTGCAATTATATTAAGTAAAAATTAGACCACACAGAGCTGGCCTTGATTAACGAGTAAACTTTCATTAGAAAAACACAATGGGAACGGCTTACCACAGTTCGTTGAAATTTTATCCTTCAGCACTAATAGTGTTGTCGAGAATCAATCTTGAGACGCTTCCAATGTCGTCTTCAATATATCCAAAAAGTCCACATGGAAAAAACAGCATGCACGAATTATTCGCTTGTCGAAAGTTCACTTATATACAGTTCCATTTTCAGTTAAAGCTTCTTCCAAGATTAAAAAATAAACCAGCTGACAAAATGGAGAGCATAACAAATTCAGGTCGGGAGGCACAGTGTTTTTTGTTACTGTCGGTGCTGTAATCATTGCTAACCTTCTTTTTTATTTGTAAGAAGCCTTTGGCCTGATTTCTTTTCCGTTGGAGGGATTTGTATGTTACGTCCTAAATTTAGGTAATACCTTGTAAACCCACTTGAGTCGATATTGCCAAATTTATGACGACATCGGTATTGTTCATTATCGGTCCTAATCAGTCTTTTTATCATTACAGTAATTCTGTACTACCTGTATGACAGTCTGGTTGGTCCTCTCGGACTGACCATCAGTTTCAGGATGATAAGCACTACGGAATTTTAATGAAGACCCCAGTGCCCTGAAGATTGACTGCCACATCTGCGATATGAACCTTGCGTCTTATCCGGGATGATAACCTCCGGGAACCCATTAAATATGAATATATTGTCCACCAATAAGTTGGCCGTTTCTTCCACAGTAATCGTAGACGTACATGGTAGTAAGCGAACCCTTTCGGAACCCTTTGAAGCTTTCAGTAGAGGCGTTATAAAGTCCAAGGTCGTCATGTGTCCCCTTTCTGGGGGATATTCTATGGTTTGAAGATTGTCATAGGGTAGAGTACGAGAAACTTTATTCAGCCGGCATTTATCACATGACATAACGAATTTTATTACATCTTTATTGATTTTGGTCATTGATATAATTTTCCAATTTTATTACTAGTCTTATTTACCCCCAGATGACCAGACGAGGGGTCATCGTGCAGCGAGGCTATAATTCGGTTGATGATTGTTGCAATCTTGGTGACCACCCCTTTTATACCCCCTTTTTCTTTTCTAAATAATAGTCCATATTTCATGAAGAAAGGAGGTCGACGCTTGTTCATTAACTGTCTTTTAAATCGAGTATGTTGATAGCCTTCTTTTATTTGTTGAACTAGCGCATCTTGTATGGTCCTGCTCACTACTGCCTTGTACAATCACCCCTTCTTTAACTTCATCAGATACTTTGCTTTCTAGATTGGCCGACACTGTATATGAAGTACTACAATTGTTCAATTCTTTATTCACTAGTAAATCCTCTACTTTTTTCGCAAAGTCATTTATACCTCCTTGGTTTCATTTATTACATTATGTGCCTCTTCACTGCATTCTTATATAAATTTATTTTGTATTGTTAACTTTGCGATTTTAGCTGATTAGACAACAACGTGAAGCTTTTATTAACACGTTCTATATTATTTTCAAACTTAGCTTCTGACGGTCCTTTCATTATTTGCTTCTGAAATTTTTGTTCTTCAAATAGTTTTCCTTCCATAATTTCTGGGTTTTTCATTAACCCTTAATAGCCAGATAAATCAATGGGAAGTTATCAGTAAACAAAAACAAACGCCCGTTTCTGAAAACCGTGGATAGAGGACGCAGTATGTCCAGGGCATTATAGCAATGGAAAAGACCGAACTTATACCGATGTTTATAACATAAATGAATAACTCCGGAAGCAAGAAGGCTAGATAGATCAAATTCGGGGGAATAATAGGATACCTGAATTTCGTTATCTGTTGCAAACTTTAGTCGATTTTGTACAGTGGTTTCCGAGTAACGCGCTCAATGATGCGGCAGGTTATGGCATTAGAAATGTGCTAAGCTTGCTTGTGTGTTTCTAAAATTTTTTGTTTAACACTCCAAAGATGGCGCGTGGTCTCAGAGACCGCATCACTGCATTCTTGTGAATATCTTCTTATAAATTTAAAAGAAACAAATGACCACTTCTGTCTTCTCCCAACTTGGACCCTTCTAGAAGTCAGTATGTCATAATCCACGATTTCTTTGCTTGATTTACATTTTTAGGACATGCGGTCTCAGGGAACGCGCACCACCAACTACGTTTTTAAAATAAATTGATGTAAAAGTCTTTTTTTTTTTTTACTTCTTTTTATATTTTTATGAACGAGCCCCACGCGCAGTTTGTGCGGTAATTATTTTTATCAAATTCAGTTCATTCAAATTGTTTCGTTTGATGAACTCATATTTCCTCTTTTATTTATAGTTTTGTGATTGATTGATGATAAAAATTGTTGCTCAGCCAACAATGGTCAGGTGACTTTTCAGTTCCGGCGTGCGCTTTAAGTGAGCGCCAACAATGCTTAAGCGTGAAAAACAATGCAAAACTGTTTTCGTGACGAACTCACATGTTCTCCTTTATTTATAGTGGATTACCTAAATATATTCTTCAATAAATTTCCAATATATTTTTTGTTTATTATTATTTTCTTACTAGAAGAGGTACCCGGCGTTGCCCGGGATTATTACGCTTGGGATGTAAACAGAACAATCTCAAAAATTAAAATAAATTTTGCAATATCTTAAAAATAAACACATGAAAATGCTTAGAATTAATACAGTAAAAATTCTTAATGAAAATT
>JAHWFO010079372.1:649985-705021 GCA_023313115.1 Rhysida immarginata | reverse complement strand
AATAATAATAATAATAATAATAATAATAATAATAATAATAATAATAAAAAGTTTAATTTAGATTAATACTAAAGCAGCGACAACTGGGGGAACCCAGAAAATATTCTGGTGGGAAGAGCCCCAAGCTGCAGCCCTACATGTATGAACCAAAAAAAAAAAAGGATTTAAATGGAGACAAATAATAACTTGAAAAAGAAACATTACGCACCATGAGAAAAAATATATAGATTAAAACACCACAAAACAAAAATGCCAGCAGCAAAAAGCTTCAGTCGAATAGATTAAAACGTTTATCCTTAAACTCCTCAAAATTGTGATCTGCAAAATTATCCGCAAAGTTTTTAAAAATCTTCTCGCAAATTGGTCCTCCATTTATATCGCTGACCAAAGGCGTACCCTCTATGAGAACTTTTTAAATTGTTAAAAATTTTAATGACCAGGTATGTCAGGAACATTCATCCTTTCATAATACAGATTGATTAATATATTGAAAAGAGAACGCTTGATAATTACGTCAATGTTAAAAATATTACACGTTTCATATGAGGAATCCCGAATTTTAAAATTTTCTTGCAAATACTTCTTAATAATAATAATAATAATAATAATAATAATAATAATAATAATTTTAATTTAATTTTTTAATTTAATTTAAAATTTATTTAAAATTCTATACAATTCAACAATTCATATGTACATGTATATCCCTAATCCCGAAGCCTATTATAAGGCTTGTATGGAATTATAGGGATAAAAAGTTACATAACCAAGAACAAAAAAAAACTTAATAACATAAAAAAACAAATTCAACTTTATACAAAATACAAACAAAGTTCACAAATAACAACAATAATTCTAATAATCACAAGTAATTTTTCCAAATTAATAGACAATTTTAATACTCTATATGTTATTAAACGTAATAT
Source organism: Rhysida immarginata (assembly GCA_023313115.1). Classification (NCBI taxonomy): domain Eukaryota; kingdom Metazoa; phylum Arthropoda; class Chilopoda; order Scolopendromorpha; family Scolopendridae; genus Rhysida; species Rhysida immarginata. Next base: position 704,095 of record JAHWFO010079372.1, on the reverse strand, counting down.
CCATGTAGGTCATGTAGGTAGTCTGTTAAAAATCTGTAGGATGTAATATTCTTTTTCTCTTGCACCATATAAGTTAAAAATGTTTGATACTACATATTTGTATTGTCTCTTTAAACCATATTCAGTTTCTCTTTTAACTAAATATTTTTTTGAAAAAAATTTTTCTATAATAATCAAATATTCTATCAAATCTGTAACTTTTTGTATTCCTAATTTTTTATAAGTATTTAATAAGCTGTTTTTTTCCAGCAACCATTGATTTTATAATTCTATTTTGCAAGTCTTTTACTTATTAAAATTGTGCTCCATGATGATAAATCAACAGACCACAGCGTATTTTTGATTCAAAATGTGTATGATATAATAATTTTCTAACCCTTAGAGGACAGTAAAATTTAACAAAAAACATCAAATATAAGAGTTTGCGTAATTTTGACACCAAATTATTAATGTGAATATGCCATGACAGATTGGCATCGATATCTAATCCTAGATATTTTATGTTTTTAACTTCTTCGATTTTTGGACATTTACATATGCAATTATCTTTCTAATCCTCCATGTTCTCCATACACTCCATTTTATGAAAAAAAAACTTTTGTGTCAAGAAATTATCATATTGTTTTTGTGGAATTATAAATTTCATTAAATGTGTTTTATTCAGATTTAAACTCATCTTATTGTTTTTTATCCATTTAATTGTTAGAGCTAAATTTTTCTGCATATCTCTTACAACTCTTTCTTCATTTTTATGCATAGTTAGTAAAGCAACATCATCTGCATATATATAAAATTGTGCATTAGGGACATAATTGGGTAGATCATTTATAAAAATGTTAAACATTATCGGACTTAATATTGGCCCTTGAGGAATACCATTTGTGATTTCACAAACTGAACTTTCAGAATTATTTTCCTTAACTTTTTGCATTCTATTCGTATACATTCCTTTCAACAAATTTAAACATTGTCCTCTTATACCATATTGTTGTAATTTTAAAAACAAAATATCACGATTAACCAAATCATAGGCTTTGTTTAAATCCATAAAAATACGAGATTTAACTCGTAACTGTTGAATTAACACCATGATGAAAAGATTTGTTTAATTTTTGTGTCAATTCATAATAATAAACATTGGGTTGACATTTTTTTTTCTATAACCATATATTTCTTTACCAAAATAATGTTCTTTTCCCAAAATTCCTTCAGTTTTATTTTAATCCAATGTTCAAAAATTTTTGTAATAACAGAAAGTATACATATTGGTCGATAATTATTTAAATCTGTCTTTTTACCTGTCTTATACACTATATGATCACAAATATCCGGACACATGCACGTTTGCGCTCTAGCCACGATTTCATGGAAATCAATAGGGCGTTGCACATCCCTTTGCCCGAATCACAGCTTCCACCCTTCGGGGAAGACTTTCCACCAAATGTTGGTAGGTACTTTCCGGAATGTTCCTCCATTCCTCCCGAAGAGCGAGAATCAGTTCAGGTACAGAAGTTGGCCGATGTGATCTGGCCCGCAAGCGTCTTTCCAATTCATCCCACAGACTCTCTATAGGATTGAGGTCGGGACTTTGTGCCGGCCAACCCATTTCTTCGACCCCTGAGTCCGCAAACCACTGCTGTACACGCCTCGCTTTGTGGCACGGAGCATTGTCGTGTTGGTAGAGAAATGGCCCGTTTCCGAAAAATTGCGACAACGTTGGAAGTGCACAGTTGTCCAAAACATTCAGATAACGGTCGGAGTTCATGATTCCTTGCACGGGAACGAGCTGGCCCAGTCCGTACCATGAAAATGAGCCCCACACCATGACTCCTCCTCCTCCGAACTTGACTGTGGGCTCTGTGCACTCAGGTAAGAAGCGTTCTCTAGGTATGCGCCAAACCCAAACTCGTCCATCGGATTGCCAGAGTGTGTAGCGAGATTCGTCTGTCCACATTACACGTTTCCATTGGTCTATTGTCCAGTTTCTGTGGGCTTTGCACCACTCCAGACGTCGCTTGGCGTTGACCCTGCTGATGTGGGGCTTGTGGGCAGCAGCACGGCCATGGAATCCCATCGTGTGCAGTTCCCGACGAATTGTCATGGTACTGGCATCATTTGCAGAGGTGTTTCGAAACTCTGTGACAATTTTTTCCGCCGAGGACTTCCGGTTGCTGCGGGTGACACGACGAAGCACTCGACGGTCTCTGTCCGTTAGTTTCTTGGGTCTACCGGTTCGTTGTTGAACTGTTGTTGATCCCCGGGTCTTCCATTTCATAATGACATCGCCTACTGTTGACTTGGGTATCTGAAGAAGGCTGGAAATGTCACGCACGGACTTGCCGCATAGGTGACATCCAACGATGGTTCCACGTTGGAACTCACTGAGCTCTGCCGAACGACCCATTCTTGCCAATGTCCAAGCAGAGTTGTGTCTGAAGGTGTGGGAAGCTATTTAAATGATGTGCAAGTCATTATCATGTGACATTGGGCCAATCGATGATCTGTGAGGGGTGTCCGGATATTTTTGATCATATAGTGTAGATTGGTCTAATCTTTGACATTTTCATCTGCTCCGGCCATTCATTTGTCTTCAATATAGCATTATATAAATGAGTAAACGGTTTTACAAAAATTTTTACCATTACTTCTAATGTCACCTGCCCTAATTCTATCATTTCCTGAAGACTTATTTATATTTAGACTTCCAATAATTTTTTCAATTTCGTTTTTTTCCACAGAATTCATAACAATAGAATTTTATAACGATATAATTTTACTTCTGTCATATTTCTCATCCTTAACTCCATCTATAAATATCTTAACTTTCTTTATCATATTTCTTGAAAGTTACTATTAAACCCTTCTACATGTCGTTCAATGAATTTATCCTCATTTTCTGTACTTTTATTATTTTTTCCCACTAAATTATTAAAAAGTCTCCATATTTCTTTAATATTCTTTTCTTTTTTTTGAAAGTTTTTCATAAAATATTCTTTCTTTAACTTCCTTATTTGGGCATTCAGGATGTTATTTAATTTTCTATAATCACTCATATTCTCATCATTATAATTATTTTTCTTGCATTTTTCCATGCCTTATCTTTTTCCGTTATTAAACCCATTATTTCTTGCGTTATCCACGGTTTTTTGCTGTTTTGTTTATTTTTAACCGGAATTGTTGATTTTTTATAAATATCTTTAAAATTTTCAACAAAAAATTCATAGTTTTTATCAATTTTTCTTATTATTTTCCTCAGGACAGTTTTTTTCTTTCTTCTCTTTCTCATCCATGATTCTTTTTAGAAGACTTTTATTTCCGGAAATTTTGATTTTTCACAAGACTCTGCCAATGTTAACTCTATATTCGATTTGATGTCTCGATCGGATTTATCTCCTTTAATTTCTTCCTTTACTTATTACTCCAGCTTCCATAACTCCTATTCTTTGCTTTTGACAATAACTTTAGCGGCTCTATTGATAGCCCCATTTATGGCGAATCTCTGTACTGTGTTTAATGACAAAATTTAAAAAGACTTTCCAGTACAATATTTTAGTTTAAAAACCAACTAGTTTCGGCATTTAATCCCGCCTTTATCAGGGTACAAGAGAAATGGGCTAGCAGCTTTTACATAATGAGACATAAATTTTTAAAATTTTTAAAATGTCATACATGATATAAAAACACGATAAACATTAAACAAGCAATCGCAAACAAATCAAAGTCAAATCGTGAAAAAATCAAAAGCAATCTCAAACAGCACGGGGAAGGTGATGTTGACCGTGTTGTTTGATCGCAAAGGCCCGATTTTACTGGACTTTCTTGAGAAAGGCACCACAGTTAAAGCAAGACGATATGGGGGAAACATTGAAGGCACTGCGTGCGGCCATCAAATGCAAGCGTTCTGGATTTCTTACAGAAGGAGTGCTTCTTCTCCACGACAACGCGCGCCCTCATACCTCAAAAGCAATGGTAGACCTCATCAAAAAGCTCAACTGGGAAGCAATGCAGCATCCACCTTACAGCCCTGAATTATCCCCATGTGACTTTTACGTGTTTGGGGATCTCAAGAAACATCCGCAGGTTTCAGTCGTACCATGAAGTGAAGGAAGAGGTTTTGGAATGGTTCCACACGCAACCGAAGACTTCTTCCATAAAGGAATTACACGCCTTGTTACACAATGGGATAAATGCCTTAACGCATTTGGAGAGTATTTTTAAATTCCTTGTATACACTTTGGATAAAATAAATAATTTTCGTTTTCATTTGTATGACCCTTATACAATAATTCAAATAATAAAAAATAAAAAACGACAAAAAGATTCAATACAAATATCCATAAATAAACAAAAGAAATTTTTTTTATTTATTTGTGGATTTTTGTATTGAGTCTTGTTGTAGTTTTTTATTTTTTATTATTTGATTTATTGTATTTTGTTTATTTTTTATTTGTATTCTGTAATTTGTATTATTTTATGTATAATTTTTTAATTCGTTTTTATACGTCCCTACTTCCATTAAATTTAATCCGATTATGCCACCCCGTATATTTATAACCTTCTGATTAGCTGACGTCACCCCTTATTTACGTCAGCCAAACAGAAATCTCCATGAATTGTATCATTGTCACTTAACGTGTTTTTATATCATTTACTGTCTCATTATGTAAGGGCTGCTAGCCCATTTCTCTTGTACCCTGATGAAGGAGGGATTAAATGCCGAAACTAGTTGCTTTTTAAACTAAAATGTTGTACTGCAAGGTTTTTAATTTTGCCATTTATAACCATTTTTCTACGTTTCAGTCTTTCCCTATTTTCCTACAACCTTTTTTACTCCCTGTTAAACTGCAACTTATTATTACTAATCGACTGATGATTTTAACTCCTTTTTGCTTTGTTGTCACCTTAAATCTCCTCTTATTAGTATGACCTGCCATATTATGGTTAGCAATTATTATTGATAATTATTGTATTTTCTAAATCTAATGTAGACAGTGATCTTCCTCTTACTTTGAAGATCAAGTGTGCAAAATTTCATCAAGATCAGAGTAAAACTGTAGATTTTTACACCATACAAACAAACACTCTTCTTTACACAGGGTGTCCAGATGGGATACCCAGGGCCACTGGAATGAGAATCGCTTGGCCGCCATATTCTCCTGATCTCAACACTTGTGAATCATTTTGTGGGTTAATATTAAAGACATGGTTGACGCAAATAACCCCAAAACCATCGCTGAGCTCAAAAGAGCCATTAATGTCATCAAAAATATCGATGTCTCGACACTACAGCGAGTTTTGCAGAATTTTGCTCTTCATCTGCGCCATATAATAGCCATTGATGGCAAGCATATCGAAAATGTCATAAACTAAATACGAATATCTGCAGTTATAACATTTGAATAAAATTTTTGAACTCAGTAGTTTTTGAAAATTTGATGTTTTATTTTATATAGCTCAATAATTGTCACCCTGTATGTAGATTAGCAGAGGCACACGGAGTTACCCGGAATAATTTCGTTTGCAGATAAACAGAACAACTTCAAGAAGTTAAATAATAACTCAAAGTAATTTTCAGTGATTCTACATTTTCCTGGTGTAAACGAAGCTCCCGTTATTCAGATGTTTAAGATGCCCGGATAAATGTTTGTCTGCTCTGACCAATAATCATTCATTTCTTCGGCGGCATTTCGATAGATATGAATTAACATGTATCCTTCAAACGATTATTATAAACCATAATACGGTATGCTTGTTGATTTGAAGAGTCGAGATAATGTATGCTTTGTTTTCGATTATGTCGTCAATTGTGAGCGAAGTGACTGCTTCCTCCATCGCCTTTCTATTCTTTCTCAATAGTCTGCTAACTTTCCGTTATCTCCAGTAACTGCTTATATGTAGGGGAGGGGAAGAGGAAGTGGAAGCTGCCGTCGTGTCTGGAAGGTTCTACACTGTTCAAAGGTTCCAAACAAACAATCATATGAACATTTGTTGTGATGCTGAAGGCAGAACAATTGTTTCTATGTGCTCTGCAATCCCAACAATCTCAATGGGGTAATTCAGTAATTGGTAAACTGTTGTCGCAAATGCACTCTGCTCTCGATTTCTTAAAACAAACTTGCTGTTCATCACGTTGTGTGGTTTAGCAGTCGCCGTTTCTTCTGTTGACACGCTCACTACTTCCTCTGCCACCTTTCCACTCTCTCTCATTAGTCTGCTATTTCTCCATTAGCTCTAGTTACTGCTCATTTATAAAGATTTCAAGAAATGGTTAAGTTGTAATAACTCTCAGTTCTAAGAAAAACCCGAACACCGGGAATTCTATATACTGTTATAAATTCAATTTTGTTTTATAATTCGCAGAGGTGGAATGGAATGTTCATTTTTAATGAACCTAAGACACAGAAGAAAGTACAACTCTTGTCCACATTAAAGTTTACCAGCACGTATGCGCATTTTGACTGCCCTTGCAGTCATCAATCAGCGGAACATTCTCCTGAAACAGAACAATCTCAAGAATTTTAATAATAACTCAAAATTGTTTTCAGTAATTCTAAAATTTTCTGCTGTAGACTTTCCCGTTGTTCAGGTGTTTCCGACACCCAGATAATACTCGTTTTTATCTTGCGGTGGCATTTCGGTAGATATGAATTAAAACGTATCATTCGAACGATTATTGTATAACACAATACAGTGGAGAAATACACTGAGTAGCCGAAACATTTTGACCATCTACTCCAAAACGCATTGCGCCATGTTTGACCTGCAAAACAGCTGCATGGATACCACAAGTTCTTGGTAGACGACTAGAGACAGGTTGTACCAGATGTCTAAGCAGCGGTCAAGCAAAATCGACATATTCCGCCATGGTGATGTTTGAGCTCTGACCTGTGGCTCCATGACATCGCAAATGTCCTATATCGGATTAAGATCCGGCGATTTAGGTGGAATTCATCCTTATGCTCCTCGAGCCACTCCAAGACAATTCGAGTCTTGTGACATGGGGCGTTGTCCTACTGGAAGATTCCATTTCCCTATGGGAAAACAGACGCCATGTAAGGGTGCAACTAGTCCGCAGTGATGTTCAGATAGTCTGCAGCTTTCTACTACAACTACGAGTCCCATAGCCGCCCATGAGAACGTCCTCCAAAGCATAATACCGCCATCACCAGATTGTGTATGGCCTGCTGTAGGGGGTGGAGCAACTGTTCGCCTGGAAACCAGCGTACCCTGACACGACATTGACGTGACTGAATAAGAAATCATGATTCATCCGATCAGGCGACTCTCTTTCACTTATCCATGGTCCAATCTCGATGTTCCCGGGCCTACTGCAGGCGTGGTTGACAATGACGCTTGGTCAACAGAGGCACACGAATGGGACCAACCTTGTCCGCTGAACTGTGTTCCGAAACACTTGCACTTTGACCTGCATTGTATTGGGCTGTCAGCTGAACCACTTGTCTGGCGCCGATCTTGCTTTACCAAGGGGGACGATCTCCGACGTCATTTTATTTTGATGACGCGCGGGCATCCAATACCTTGGCGTTTACTGCAGGTTTCATCGTCATTAATCCACTTTGCATAAATTCTCACAAAGGCAGATCGTGAAAAACTTACCATTTATGCAGTTTCGGAGATACTCGTTCCGAAGTCTTCGGGCCATTACAATCTTCCCTCTATCGCTTAGAACAGCAGTCTTTCCCATCTCTCGCAAAATTAAGTGCAAGACTGATTCCTTACCTTCTCCAACAGCAGTTAAATACCATTCCCACTTAATTACCTGCCTTCCACGTGATCCAGAAGAGTTCATTCACCAGTGTGGTGATGTTCATAATCTTCAATGTTGGTCCGTGCATGGTCTTGGTGAATTTCGTGTTGAAACCATTGTTGATACCTATTGTTGCACAAACTTTTCCTTACACCGTTGGTCATGAGATATTTCCTATTAATAAGCCCTTGCGTCATTGTAAATATTGATTTATTATTGATACTTATTATTAAATCTCAAGTAAACAGTGATCTTCCTCTTGCTTTGAAGATCAAGTGTGAAAAATGTCATCAAGATCGAATAAAAAAAGAAACAACCAAACACACAAACAAAACTAACCCACGTACATTCTTCTTTATATACATACTAGCAGAGGTACCCGGGTTAATTACACTTGTAGCTAAAGAGATAGATCTCAAAAAATTAAATTATAGCTCCCAAACGGTTAAATAATAACTGAATCAATAGAACACAGAGCAAAGGGACTATCCATTCTACGAAAAATACGAAAAACAGGAAGTTCAGGGGTTGTATTGGAGCATCTAAACTCTTCTTGACTTGCCTTACTACTGCGAAGCATCACCAGATGCTTTAGACTGAAGTTTTTCTTGACCTTGACGTAGAAGCTCTTATAACCTGTTGCTCTATTCGAAACTGCCATTGTTCAGATGTTTCAAACGCCCGTATAGCTTTTTCTGTTTTAGTTGCAGAGTTTCTCTGACCAATACTCGTTCTTTCTCTTTCCTTTCCAGACACATAAATTATTGCCAGTCGTCTGAATGCTTGATAGGGAGCTCAAGGGAGACACGTGTGACTCCTTTTCCTCCTCATTAGATGCTGTTATTTATGTCCTGTCACTACATCGTCATTTTATGCTCATTATAAATAATTCTTGAAAATGAACGTTCAATCATCGCATTATCATCATCTCAGTTTCCAAAATATTCACATTCACACAGCATATAGTCAAAATATATTTTAGGAAATGATTGGATCTGCTGTGCTACCAAATAAGCTAGGTGATAACCCTGACGTGGCTCGGAATTTTTTTTGGAATAAATTTTGAAATATCTTAAAAATTAACACATGAAAACGCTTAAAATTAATACAGTAAAAATTCTTAATAAACATTTGAAAAAAAAAATTTTAAAGTCTCACAATGGATGGACTCGAAAAATTATTAAGTATTAAGAACTCTCTTTTCTAAGAAAAGCCTGAATAACAGGAATTCTATTCATTGTTACAAATTAAAATTTATCTATATTGCACAAACTTTGCCTTTCATTGTTGGTCATGAGATATATATTGTTGACCCCTGCCTTGTGTTGGTGCATTACGTGTTGACACCATAGTTGATACTTATTGTTGCACAAACTTTTCCTTGCATTGTTGGTCATGAGATATATATTGTTGATCCTTGCAAAGTGTTGGTGCATTGCGTGTTGAAAACATTGTTGATATCTATTTTTGTACAAACTTATTTGCATTGTTGGTCATGAGATATATATTGTTGGTCCGTGCAGAGTGTTTGTGAATTGCATGTTGATACCGTTGTTGATACTTACTGTTGCAAAAACTGTCTTGCATTGTTGGTCATGAGATATGTCTCATTAATATGCCCTGCCTGATTTTTTTATCGATAATTATTATTTTTCCAAAATCTGAGGTATGTAGTGACCTTCCTCATGCTTGAAGGTAAAGTATGCAAAATTTCATCAAGATCGGAATAAAACTGTAGATTTGTATAAAAAACAAACCCACCCACAAACAAACAAATATCCTCATTTATGTATATATAGATAGAAGACTAGCAGAGGTACCCGGCGTTGCCCGGTTTAATTATAAAGAGATAGATCTCAAAAAATTAAATTTTAACTCCCAATTGTTTAAATAATAACTCAATCAATACAACATAGAGCAAAAGGACTAACCATACTAAGAAAATTACGAAAAACAGGAATTTTAGGTGATATACCGGGACTTTATCGAAACTCTTCTTGACTTGCCTCACCACTGCAAAGCATCACCAGATACTTTAGAGTCAAGTTTTTCTTGCCCTTGACGTAGAAGCTCTTATACCCTGTTGCTCTATTCGAAACTGCCGTTGTTAAGATGTTTCAAACGCCCGTATAGCTTTTTCTGTTTTACTTGCAGAGTTTCTCTGACCAATACTCGTTATTTTGCTTTCCTTTCTCAAATTTTTTCCAGTCGTCTGGACGTTTGATAGGCAGCTCAAGGGAGACACGCGTGACTCCTATCTCTTATCAATAGACGCTGCCTTATTAATGTTCTGTCACTGCATCTTCCCTTTATGCTCATTATCAAAAATTCTTCAAAGCGAAAGTTCAGTCATCGCATTGTCAGCATTTCAGTTTCCAAAATATACACTTTCTCACAGAATATAATCAAAATATATTTTCAGGAATTGTTTGGACCTGCTGTGCTACCAAATAAGCAAATAAGCTAGGTGATAACCCCTGTGTGGCTCGGACCTTTTTATTTGGAATAAATTTTGAAATATCTTAAAAATAAACACATGAAAACGCTTAAAATTAATACAGTAAAAATTCTTAATAAACATTTGAAAAAAGAATTTTTAAAGTCTCACAATGACTGGACGTATCCAAGGATGCCATTGCTAGTCTAAATAATTTCTTACTCACGTAATCTTACTTTAGATGTACACCTGATGTTGTTGCAATTCTTCTCTCGATGACTTGAATCAAAACTTGGCCATTCATCTCGTTTTGTAGTCTAGCGATCACCGATTCTTCTATTGACCTGCTTACCATTTGCTCAATATAGCACGAAGCTAAAGGAGTGCTTCCTCTGTCGTCTTTGCACTCTTTCTCAATAGTCTGCTAAATCTTCACTTTCTCCAGTACTCATTTTTTAAAGGCTCACAATGGATGGACCTCTCCAAGGATGCCTTCTAGTCCTGATCATTTTTAAAGATTTTCAAGAAATTGTTAAGTAATAACAATTCTCAATTCTAAGAAAAGCCTGAATAAGAGGAATTCTATGCATTATTAAATATTGAAATTTATCTATATAGCACAAACGTTGCCTTTTATTTTTGGTCGTGATATATATATTTTTGATCCCTGCCTAGTGTTTGTGTATTGCGTGTTTATACCATTGTTGATACCTTTTGTTGCACAAATTTCATCAAGATCGGAATAAAACTGTAGATTTGTAAAAAAAACAAACCCACCCACAAACAAACAAACATCCTTCTTTATATATATATAGATAGAAGACTAGCAGAGTTATCCGGCGTAGCCCGCGATAATTACACTTGTAGTTATAAAAAAAAAATCTCAAAAAACTAAATTATAACTCCCAATTAGGAAATAAAAACCGGGACTTTATCTAAACTCTTCTTGACTTGCCTCACCACTGCGGAGCATCACCAGATACTTTAAACTCAAGTTTTTCTTGCCCTTGACGCAGAAGCTCTTATAACCTCTTGCTCTATTCGAAACTTCCGTTGTTCAGATGTTTCCATTGCCCGTATAGTCTTTTCTCTTTTAGCTGCAGAGTTTGTCTGACCAATACTCGTTCTCTCTTTTTCCTTTCCAGACATATAAATTATTGCCAGTCGTCTGGATGCTTGATAGGGAGCTCAAGGGAAACACGTGTGACTCCTTTTCCTCCTCATTAGATGCTGTTATTTATGTCCTGTCACTACATCGTCATTTTATGCTCATTATAAATAATTCTTGGAAATGAACGTTCAATCATCGCATTATCATCATCTCAGTTTCCAAAATATTCACATTCACACAGAATATAGTCAAAATATATTTTTATGAAATGTTTGGATCTGCTGTGCTACCCAGTAAGATAGGTGATAACCCCGGCGTGATCCTTTGATTTTTTTAATTAAATTTTGAAATATCTTAAAAATAAACAGATGAAGACGCTTAGAATTAATGCAGTAAAACGTCTTAATCTAAATTCGATAAAAAAATTTTTTAAAAGCTCACAATGGATGCCACTGCTAGTCTAAAGAAATTCTTACTCATCTAATCTTACTTTAGATATACACTTGATGTTGTTGCAATTCCCTTTCTGATCTCGATGTCTTGAAGCAAAAGTTGGCCATTCATCACTTTGTGCAGTCTAGAGATCGCCGATTCTTCTATTTACTTGCCTCCCATTTGATCAACACAGCACGGAGCTAAAGGAGTGCTTCCTCTGTCGTCTTTCCACTTTTTCTCAATAGTCTGCTAACTCTCCATTATCTCCAGTTACTGATCATTTTTAAAGATTTTCAAGAAATTGTTAAGTACTAAGAACTCTCTTTTCTGAAAATTCAAATTCTGTCTCGAAAAACGTAAGAGCTACGCAAAAAATCCAATTGCACATCTGTTCAACAGCGAATTCCAAACAAAACAAAAAAGTTAACCAAAATCCGATGACCGGATCACCCACAATCCTCATTGCAAGCTCTGCTACAGGACAATTGGCTCTTCTACTGTTTGTTGCTTCCAAACAGTCATGTGATACAAAGTAAGTCTTTCCATCAATCCAGATAGTGTTGATTGTCATGTCCACTTGCACCATAGCATAATTCCGCACGACATTTCAACGATGCCTGTTTGTTGCATGATAATTTTGCCTCGCCTCACCAAAGCAGAGGACCAAGTTGATCATTTCCTAGTTAGTGTACTGATTTTTTCTCAACTTCAATATGCCTTATTATACCAGTTTCACAGGAAACTGTTGATTTTATGATAAATTGTGGACCTTTCCAGAACAGGATGAGGAAAGTGCATGAAATAATTTGCAAGCTTGGCAAAAGGTATTCAGAAGAAAAATACACTCGGTGATTACTTCCAAGACTTCAACCCAGGATCTTTGGACCCTGTTGCTCTTGTTTCCTCTTATGGCCACTCATCCCTTGCCTCATTCTTGATGGAATCACGGTTTAATGATGCAGAGCTTGCAATGAGGATTGTGGGTGATCCGCTCATCGGATTTTGGTGATTTTTTATGGTTTTGTTTGGAATTTCCTGTAGAACAAATGTGCAATTGGAATGTTTTGTGTATCTCTTACGGTTTTCGAGATAGAATTTGGATGTGTCATAATTTGCATATTTGAGATGATGAAAGGTGCTTCATCAGGTAAAGCACCCTTAAGTTCCTATTCATTCATTATTGGAATTTGCATAACTACATTGGTATCCAATATAGGAAGGAGGTAACAGACTTCTGACTCACCCTGTATAACCTAACATGTATCCTTCGAACGATTATTAAAGAACACAATACAGTGTACTTTTTGATTTGAAGAGTCGAGTTATGTCATAAACTTATGTATGCTTTGTTATCGGTTATGTCGTAAACTGTCGCCCGAGACTGACCAGGCTCCTTTATAATTATACCTAACCCACTGGAAGATGAAGAGGCGTCCGGAACGTTTACACTGTTCAAGTGTTTGAAATACACAAAACGTCTGTTAGAGAGCTGAAGAGAGACACGTGCATCATCTCGAGAGAGACTGCCCTACTTTTAAAAATTTATTACATCAAAGCTATTCAGAATATAGACACACCACATACGGATTCTTAAAGAAAAACTCTTGAAGTTTATTGTGACACAGTTAAAGATGTTCAATATGCCCCCCTTAGTCAAATTCGTCCCAAACCCGCATTAACATGTTTCCATCAATCCCACGTATCGCTACCGTAATGCGTTCTTTCAGCTCGTCTAGGTCACGGGGAAAGGGTAGGGTGAAGACCTTGTCCTTTACTGACCCCCATAAAAAGAAATCACAGCGGTGGATTGGTTGAGCAAACAATAACCTGGAACTTGCAAAGTGACTACCGCGAAGCCCCGACCACACACCTTGTGATTTCTTTTTATAGGGGTGTGTAAAGGACAAGGTCTTCACCCTTCCCCTTCCCCGTGACCTAGACGAGCTGAAAGAACGCATTACGGTAGTGATACGTGGGATTGATGGAGACATGTTAATGCGGGTTTGGGACGAATTCGACTACCGCATTGATGCATGCCGTGTCACGACAGGGGGGCATATTGAACATCTTTAACTGTGTCACAATAAACTTCAAGAGTTTTTCTTTAAGAATCTGTATGTGGTGTGTCTATATTCTGAATAATTTTGATGTAATAAATTTTTAAAAGTGTGAAGTTCTTTTGTAATTACCCTGTAGATAAATGCATGAAGCAAGCCATCTTTCTTTAATTTAACTGCCATGTGATGAAGCAGTGAAAGAAAACAATAATATGCACACAAGTAATGAGGGGAAATAAAATTGAATTTTAATTAACGCTTAGAATTAACAGCGCCAAAGAGAGGCTCCTGGCCACACACAAACATAAAGTAGGGAAATTTAAAGGGATAAACAATGGACTCAATTGTCCTTCATAAAGGCAACGCATAAACCCTTTATGCGATTACAGCACAACAATGCCTGTGTCTTTCATACATGGTTCTAGTTTAGCTAACATGACGTACCATTGTACGGTATAGTCCCGGTATGGCTTATATAAGATTATAAAGCTCCAATCCAATAATGCGCAATAGCATTAACAGTAAACGTCACAATTAGGAGCAACGGGCCTTACGGAGAAATGATTGCCCGCTACGCAAAATTCCGGTACAGTTTAAAGTTAATAATTAGCAGTTGCACTCCAGCTGGCTTTTTAAGACAAAATAAATACTTGCATCCAATTCCAATATGCAATTCAATAATTCTAACTCCCGGGTGCAATAATCCACCTTAATGAATTAACATAAACGAGAAAGAACTTACTGCTTCTTCCTGATATTTACCATATCCGTGAGAGAAACATCCAACCTTAGAGAAACGGAAATAAGAAGGTCTTAGCACCTTATGCGTTTAGAAGAGGTACGTTAAGAAATAGCCTGGACTAGCGTGCTCCCAATAAAGCAATCTTGGAGCCGCTAAAAATGAAACTAGTCGACTCTTCTTTCCTTAAACTTGCAAACCCGCCGAGGTCTTCCGGCTGGTAGGCATTCGGTGTCCACGGAAAAATCCCCACACAACGGAGCATTGAATTATCATTTGAGTTACAGAAAGACACACTCACGGAGTCGTATTTCCTCGATGGAGAGGTCTATCACACATAACGGCGAATCGCTCACATATCTCTGCAATGACGACTCCACAATTTGCCGTTCATATCCTCTGCTCACCTTCGCTTCAAAAATCCTCCGGCAACAGTCTTTTATTAACCACTCTGAGCGCGTTCCTCCTTCTCTCTCTAAATTTCCAGTCTCTCCGTTTACTGTCTCTTTTCTTTCTTTCTTACTCCGGTCGTAAACCTTTTCTTTCCTCTCTCTAACCACTCTCTCCTTTCCGTTTGAAAATTTTTCCACTGACGTCTTTTTCGTCATCTCTCTTTCTCTCTCTCTATTCGCTCTTCCAGTTCAGAATGAGAGGAGTTTATTGGAGGGGATGCATATTGATTTGAAAACATCCGTGACCACCGAGTTAATCTCTCTCGATGGTCACAATCTAGGGAGGGCACCTCAAAGGTACTTGAGATGCCAAAATATCTTCGGCCGGACCTGCATGCAGGAATTTATTAGTGAGCTGAAAAAATTTTTGAGTTATTCTTATTCTACCATCATTTTTCTACTATTCTGCCGTAATTTCTGTTTTTAGATTTGATAAAAGGTAGACAGTTTTTAACGCAATTAAATAACAATACTTAAGTCGCATAGGAGATACAGAGGCGTTATTTTTAATCTTAATAGAACCAAAAGAGCTTTAATTACTAGAGCTCTCTAGTAATAATGACATACAGAACTGACAAACCTATCAGAGACAGATTAATATTTAAATAAGAGTTATATGATATTAAGCTTCCATAAACAGTCCATAAATATTAACAACGAAGCACTTTATAGGCTACGAATGTCCCTTTACAAAAGAACGTCCTGACACATAAATTAGGCGACGGCAATAGCAGACTAGGTAGAATTTGCAGATACAGACGTCAATTGAACCAAGGATGGGACCTAGTCGGCTGTCGTTCCAGTGTCGTTGATGAGGTGAACACTTCCCTCCATGTGACGTCATTAAATCTCTGGGCACGAAATATGGCGCACTCGAATATCCAACATGAAATGAAACAACAAGATGAGTAAAGGTGAAGATACCATAGCTAACTTAACTCTTCGTAACAATAAAATAGATTTGATTCCAATAAAACTTAAACAGTACGCAATTATTACTAGAGGAGGCCTCAATATGCAATCCCTCTTATTTGAAGGCTTAAATATGCTCGCATTGAAAATGGAAAAAAACTCTGATTACTTAAGTGTTCTAGGAACTTACTTAATTTTAAATTTAGGAAACAGATCGAAGATTTCGGCAGCAAAAATGTGATCAATATTAATAAAAGACGCCGACGCTTTGAACTTAATTGCGTAAAAGAATATAGCCTAAAAGCATAATATTACCACTCGAGATAATGTCCCTTACATTCTGTAGTAGCGATGAAAGACATTCCTTACCCTTTCGTAAATGAAGACTAGTTGTGGGCTGTGGTGCCTCTAAAGTTCCACCATTGGCGGTCACCATAGAAAGAGATGAATAGTTAATATTAAATGCTAATTTAAAGTATTTTGAGAAGAGCTAGTAATGTGAATTAGAGTGCGGCGCGAGGACGGGAGAATTCGCTTAGTCAATTTCATTAACTAATTTTAAGCTTGGTTTGCCACTTATTTTAAACGTTGAAGCATAATTATTAGTGGAAGCCATTTGAATCCTCTTAAATAAATTAAGGTTTTCTTCAAAAACGAAATTTAAACAAAAGTCATGCTTACAGTTCTGGTCCCTCTGTTTGACTAGTGGATTCCGCTCATCGCCGTTTCTGCTGAAGGTTAGTGCTACCTCAGCTGGGAAATCGCTTCTCCTCGTAACTCGTTTTCGCTCGCTTTTTATCTTTGATTGGCAACTTCGTTACGTAATCTCGTCTTTGTGCAATTTAAAAAATTCTTATGTCAAATATTTTACTACGTGATAATTTAATTATTAAAAACTGTTATCATTTCTTTATATTCCAAATTCTTTTAATTGTATGCCTAACAGGGTTTTTTTTTTAATTTCTTCGCTGTGCAAGTCGCATGATAAAAAATATAACTTAATTTTTTATGATATTATAAAAAAAATAAAAATAAAAATAAAATATAGTGTATGATTTCAATAACTTTCTTTAACCATAGGAGATACCAAAGAATGAAAACCTAGTGACCATTTCGGGAACGAAGGCCACGGCTGAACTTCAAAACGACTCCATTTTCTGCACCCCAGAAGCCATTGTAGAACCAGGTAAGCTCAGTCTGTCTATTAAATTCCGCTCAGAAATTTTAATCTGCAAGTTTGTTAATACGCAATCTTAATCTTTACTGATATTAAGGCTTTGATTACCCCGCCATAAACATGCGTTTTCGAGGGAAGAAATACCGGTACATTTATGGTACTGGCTTCCTTGAAGAAGGCTTCTACCACAGAGCGGTTAGTGTTTAGGCAATGACTCGTAAAACTCATTAAAATTGATGTAGAAAACAAAATATAGGTAAAGCTTGTTATGGATATTCTTATGTTTTCTAGATATGTAAAGTTGACCTGCTGACAAAAAACACGCAACTAATTCGAGTAGAAAATCATCAGTATTTGACGCAACCAATTTTCGTATCTCGACCGGATGCAACTGAGGAAGATGACGGTAAATCAAACAGTCTTTGACCTTATCTGAACTTGTAAAGAAATTAATTTCTTTTCTATTATTTAGGAGTGGTCTTAACAATAATTGTCGATACGAGACCAGACTGCCCGAGCACTATTTTATTCGTGGACGGCAAAACCTTTCTGGAAGTCGGCAGAGCAGAGATCCCGTATCAGTTGGCTTATCTTCAACGAGGAATGTTCTTCATGAGTTAATATACTGGATAATAAAATAATTAAGCAAAACATAGCCAAAACGAGTGGTGAAAAAAATTCAAGAAACAGATTAGATTTTTATATACAAAATAGATTCTTCAAAGCATTTTTCACTAATGAATTTTTATTATGAAACGTGGGTTTTGCCTTCTGAATCTCCACTTAGCAATAGATTGATATTTCGACATAACGAGTATTTCCTTCAAATAATGCGATTTTAGACCCCAGAACACCAATAAAAAAAAATTACAATAATATTCTACAGTTCTACAGTTTTACAACAACTGCTACAAAGAATGTTTAAATACTTTGAATATAACTCTGTAATCTTGAATATATATATACTTGAATATATATATACTTTTAGCACTTCCAATCTGAGAAATAGTTGTAGTTTTTAATTCTGATTTCGTCATTTTCTGTTAATTTTTTCCCCAATTACGTCTACGATGTCATTTTGATTTAATCCACTCTGGATTCAAAAAAATACCATACGATGTTGCAATTTAATACAATTTAGAGCTCTAATATCCAACAGATTGCAAAAAAAAAAGAAGAAAACAAAAAAAAAACTGTTCAACGACGCATTTTTATGTTTCGAGTTGTATAGTTGTCACAATCTTTTATTTGACATACAGGAGTGTCGACATAAATCAAGAATATTTAACATCAGTGGCCGAGCGGGGGCGCTCCGGAGAATGAACGAAAAGGTGGGAGCGGAAACGAAAAGGGAAAAAGAGCACCAAGAAAGTGAGAAAGATGGACGATTCTTAGGGACAGGGAATAAGATGAAAGCCAGGTAACAAACAAAATCAATCTCTAATGATGAGAGTTTAGAAGGGCAAATTCCGAAATATGGAAATATGTCGACGGGTGTCAAAACGGGTGAAAGCGTAAAAAACAAATAATGACAGAAAACAGGTTCTTTGCATGATGATATAATTGCTGAGCCGAGCGTTAAACAAGAAAAATTTAATTCTGACACTCCTATCTCGTGCACTAAAGGCTGGTTCACATTCGCCGTCTGCGTAAATGCGCCGTTTATAAATACGTAGCAAAACTGCCTTGACTGAAGGCCGGTTCACATTCCCCATTTATCGTTGGCGTTTTGGAATCGGAGGCGTTTCTCGCTCGTCTCAAAAAAACGTAGTCAATTCATATTCACAGTTTTGAATCTCAGCGTTTTTCAGGCGTCGCCCAGGCGTTTTTTTCAGGCGATTTCTGAAAAATGCCACCAATCAGGTGCGAAACCCAAAATGCACAGCGAGCGAGCCAATCACCGATGCCGTGGCCTACGTGATAGATAAAGGCCATGGAGTAATAACGTGATAGATAAATAGTGATGTCCGTTGGATCCGGATCTCTGATCCGGATCTGAAAATATCCGGATTCGGATCTAGAAATATCCGGATCCGGATTTCGGATCTCGGATCTCGGATATCGGATCCGGATTTCGGATCCTTTCGCTGGATGCGTATTAAGACTAATTAGTACTTAAGAGGACTAGGCTATCACTTAATAAAAGCATTTATAAACTGCTTTCAGAAAAAGTTTGCATATACACAATTTCCTGATATAGGATCCGAATTTCGGATCTCGGATCCAAGATCCGGATCTCAGATCTCGGACCCAAGATCCGGATCTCGGATTTCTGACCAAGATCCGGATCTCGGATCTCGGACCTAGGTCCGAAAAAAAGATCCGGATATCCGGATCTTGAATTATCCGGATCTTGACATCACTATAGATAAAGGCCTACGTGATAGATAAAGTCGTTTTACTCCATGTAAAGGCCACAGAATAAGAAACGTGTTTCTTATTCTGTGGATAAAGGCCTGCTCATTCGTCTTCTCTACAATGGTAGCAAATGAAATAAGTCAGGTTTAGAGGGAATTCGTCTTCTCTACAATAAGGCTTTCCTGCATTAGTATGTATTTCCTACTGACGACACCTAGAGGGAATTTAGAGTATTAACATTTCAAATACGACATTTATGGGAGTTGGGATCTATTCTCATAGATTTACTCAACTTTAATAACAACAATAATAATAATAATAATAATTAAAATTTATTATAATATTTGATGAAATATACAAAGAAAATTTGGCATTTACAGAAGCCATTATTGGCTTATATTGGAAAGTCGAGTTTACAAATAAAATACTTAAAAAATAAATATACAAAATATGAAAATTCGTAAAAAGAAGTTTTTTACAAGATAAAATTAGAAGGTGTTCCGATTGGTATTTATATTTTGTTTTTATTAATATTAGGATGATAAAAATTAAAATTGATGTTCTATTTTCCGACAGCGTATATTTCATTTACCTTCGTTAAGTTATGAATGAAATTCAAGTTCTTAATGATGACCAAATAAATGTAGATAATTTATTACTGAAGTGGAATAATGAAAAAAAGAAAAGGATTTCATAATCATAGAAAGACATAAGACAACGTATGCTATTGACAGTTTAAAATTAAAATTAGAAAACAGCAAATATCATTAGAATTATTACTTACATAAAACATTTTATATAATGTTATCAAAGTTTTAAAACGTTTCTGGATAAAGTTTTTTTTTTGCAGCAGAGATTTAACTTCTTTGTCAGTTTTATTATTTGCATAATTTGTAAAAATAATTTTTATAAAGTTAAAAAGAATTAATTTAATTAAACGTTCCTTGTGTTCATTTCGATCAGAAGAATTGCATTCACATTGCAACCAATGCACTTTCTTCAGTTTTTCATTTGTAAATTCAAACAACTTTGCTTTACAAAATTTCTCATTAATAAATGGCAAAGCTGCTTTAACAAAATCAGCTGAAGTTGCTTTCTATTGGAGACCTCTACCGGCAAAAAGCGAACTGTTATGTCTTTTTACCGGTAGAGGTCTCCAATAGAAAGCACTTCCATCAGCCCCTGCGACGTTGCCCCTGATTTCACGATTTCATAGCGAATGAGCAGGCCTTTACTATGTAATCGCCTAGCCACCGTATATGTAAATCGGTGGCTTTACATATACGGTGGTTACGGTAATCGTTATACCCCATTCGCACTACGCGTTTCAATCTAGCTCCACTTCTCATTCGGGTTTGAAATGTGCAATGCGAACGCATCTAGCTCAACTTAAGCTAGATTGAAACTCCTAGAACTGAGGTGAATTCAGGATGGTAGCTGGCTCGCTATGGCTAGAGGTTTCGCCTCCTAGCCGTCACGTGATACACTGCGATCTAGCCGTAGCCTATTTGAACGAATCTAGGCCCATTGCCTAGCCATCGAAGATCGAAATCGAAGAGAAACAATGAAGGGATGAAAAAAAATAATATTCTTTCCTATTATTCTTTAAAAAATAGGAAAGAATAAAAAAAATTCTACTTTACTTTGATTAATTTCTGTTGCAAGCTCTAATAGTTCATTAATTCAATAATAAAATCAACGACAATTTAATTATCTCAAAATAAAAGTTAAACATTTTATTAGTCATACAGAAGATACTACAATCTCTCCTTGGTGTGTAAAATAAATTCATGTCTGTTGACAATGACTCGTGTTTCGATCATATTTTCATGAACGTTTGCTTCAGTGGGCGCAGCCATCTTGAAAATGACCAAAGAAACCAACTTTTGAGAAGCTCGCTTAAAAACGTAGCCGGCTACGGACGGGCGGAGCTAGCGTAGCCTAACGAACGCGTTCAGGAAAAAGGCTAGGGTAGCCCACCTAGCCCTCTGAGGTGAATTCAGGAAGGTAGCCAGCTAACTAGGGCTAGACGCATGGATGAAGGAAAACTGGAAACTCCTTTGTCTCTGTAACTGAATGCTAAAGCTCTAAATTAGGAAAGTATGGCAAACCTTTTCCGCGCCGCCCGCAGCTGCTGATTGGTAGAACGGCTGTCACGTGAGTTTGTCAGCCATTGTTGGCCCAAACGCAGCGATAGATACCATTGAAATGCACGTGGAAGATGCAATTTAGATTAAATTTTTAATGAAATATTCGTTGACTGATCCTGAATTTTAATCCGAATACACAAAATTTCAGGATCCTTCAATCTATGCTCCTTGGAAGTTAATAAATTCGTTAAAATATCCGAAGAAGTAATAAGAAGTAAGTACGTTTCTATTATAACTTTACCGAATGTTATAGAAATGTTGCATTGTGCAATTCTCAGACGATCAGAAAATATAATTTTTTGTTGAATATAGTTCTTTTTAAGAAAATACAGTTCAATATAACAAGGTTAAAGTGTCTGTGAAATGTGGAGGCAAAACTTGAAAGAAAACGTCCATGTTATTTTCATCTTATTTTAGCAAAGTTAATTATCACTCATCATTAAACTTGAATATAGCGAATGAAATTGAATAAAGAAAATTTGCTATTTGGGTGAAAAAAATACAGAAAATTTTAACTATAAGTTTTTGGTAGATTTTTTACGTCAATATTATAAACCTCCATAAATGAATAAATATCAAAATACATTGCAGTTTGTGTGTAGTTATTTTTTTGTAATTTTTTTTTGTACTCAATCGTATAGTTTTTCCAAATTATAATTTTTAAAATTTTCTATCAAAATATAATATCAAAGCAATTTTTATATTTAAATCAAAAACTTAAATTTAATAGTCCCTATTTTATTAAATTATATTTGATATTTTTTATAATTATAATTATATTTTTTTTAACAATTTAAAAATTTTTATAATTGAATAAAGTTAAAATTGGTAAAGTGAAATTTTTGATATAAATATAAAAATTAATTTGATAAAAGTTTATTAAGTTATATTTTAATAAAAATTTATAAAATTATATTTTAATACATAAAATTACAAAAACTACACACAATGTTTTTAAAATTTTTTAATTACTTGTAAATCGTTTATTAAGGATAAATGAACAAAGTGAAAATGACCTAAAAACTTAATCTGGTTATCATTATATTGCCTCAACGTTATCATTATTTATATGTAAAAAATTATAACTGAAAACAAAATTTAAAGAAAAATCAATAGTTACAAAATTTACTGATTGCCAATTATATTATTATATTTCCAATTATATAATAAGAAAATTTGCGAAAAGGATGCATTTAAGCCGAATTTTAGAGGAAGCGTAACTCACTTGATAGGGCCAACTGGGCCAACAATGGCGGTTTTGGTAGCAGACGACGAAGTTTGCCGTACTTTCCTAATCTATACCTCGTCCAACAAGAGAAAAACAGGGCGTGTTTCCGGTCTGATATCGACTACTCACTCATCCGCAATGCTTTGTGGGATCTCTCCTTCAGCGGCTGCACAAGTCAATTTGTAATGACGTCGCCGTGCAACAGCTCTTCAGCCAAACAAGGAAAAACTATTCACAGCCAGGCTAGGGAGATTGTGTGGAACGTATTTTGCTACTTAAAAGGAAAACAGTGTTTTAAAAGCTCATCTGCCTTGATAGAAGAAACTTCCAAGGCAACGCAAGTTTCTTTTTTCTTGCGTTCGAACAATTGTTCAAGAAGGAAACGAAGCGTCTTCATGCGAAGCTACCACCCCCTCTCCTCACTTTTCGACTCCTGGAAAGAAAAGGTCCAGGGAATCTCGAACAACGAATCTGGATGACTTTGACCTCTCGATTGCACGAGCATGTGTATCCGAAATACACTCAGAAGGTAATTATCCTACACTGAAAAATGTGTACCAGAAATTTAGAGAAAAAACTGACTACGTCGGATCGAGAACTTCCTTCGCCACCATTATGCATGATAAATTGCATATGAAGTATGCCAAAATCAACCACCGTCAATTTTACATCGAGCGGACAGATGTTACCGCACAACGACGTCGTTTTTTAAGGCAGGTACAAATGCTACGCAGAGACCCCACACGTACTTTCATATATCTGGATGAAACGTGGGCTAATGCACACCATGGCCGTGAAAGACAGTGGCATCACGACGGGAAAAGCTGTGCTCAACCAGGGAGCTCGGAACCCTACCGCGGGCGTTTCATTCCTACGGGTAAAGGCTCCCGTCTCATTCTTTTGCATGCTGGAAGCGATAAAGGGTTTGTGAACGACTGCTGTTTATTATTTCGGTCAAAAAATAAATACGCAGATTACCATGACGAAATGAATGGGGATTGTTTTCATGAATGGTTTAGAACAAAACTGCTGCCAAATATTCCGAAAAATTCAGTAATCGGCATGGATAATGCCCCATATCACTCGGTGGAGAAGGCCAAAGCGCCGTGCAGCAATACAAGGAAATCGGATATGGTAGAGTGGTTGGCCCTACGAGGAATACCTACCGAAGCAAAAATGTCAAAAGGTGAGCTGTACGATGTTATCAAACAACACAAAACAGCAAAGCGCTATGTTATAGATGAACTGGCTAGCGATGCCGGCCATTTAGTGATAAGACTACCTCCTTATCACTGTGATCTCAATCCCATTGAACTTATTTGGGCACAGGTAAAAGAATATATACGGAAGAAGAATACAACTTTCAAGATTGCTGATGTTGAAAAACTAACGAGAACGGCAATTGATAATGTAACTCCTGAAAATTGGAGAAAAGCGATAGAACACGTTTTGCGTGTGGAAGAACGATATTGGGAAACGGACTGTTTGATTGAAGATCAAGTGGAGCCTTTAATAATTCATGTTAATGGAGAAGACAGCAACAGTGAAGAAGAAGAAGAAGAGTGGAATGACATTAACGTTCTACTACAATCTCCTTAGCCTGAATTTAGATATAATTCAAAAAGTCTTTTTTAAGACTATACATTCAAAGGCCATTCTCATGGCCAGCAAATAAACGAAAGAGATATCGTTAACTGTAATGGAAAACGTATCATAAAACAATAAAAAATAAGATAGCATCTTTAATAAAACCTTATAATTCTTTAAAAAAACAAAAAACATGTCATTAGATTGTATAAATATTTAAAAAAAACGATGGTTAAACAGACTGCACGTTATTACCTTAAAATAAGTAAACGATATATAGAAAATTGAGTTAAAAGACAATTTTATGAAGTGTACAATTATTTTAATTATAATTAAAGCAAAGCAACTGAATAATATTAAAGCTTCTGCTGTAATATTATAAAGCACTTCTTCAATGAGACATGAGACAGAAGTGAGTAAGCGCATGAGGCCCCCTTTCTCTGATTGGCTAATCTGAAACTTCCTGTGACACACCCTGTTTTTCTCTTGTTGGACGAGGTATAGAGCTTTAAGTGAATGCTACAGAAGAGCGCCATCTGGTTATTTGCAATCGTACTAACTCACCTAAGCAGACGACACGGGAAATTTTTATCGGTTTTAATCAAACTTTTACTTTAAGAATTGCCTTAATCTAGTCAAATAATATTAATATTTATTCCCTGAATCATATTTAGTCGTTCCGTGGATTAATATCTAATTGATTTGAGTGAAACTTATTTTAATTCAATCATTCTTTTTAATTAAATAACAAACCAATCAAAGACTCTCGCGCTTGTTTGTTTGTTGTTTCCTGAATCTAAAAAGTTATGAATATGATTGAAATTAATACATTAAGAAATTAATACATTAATACATTTAAGTATATTAGAAATTTCATAAAACACCTAACCGTAGACTTTAAAAAAAATCATTTTTTAAAAATGGATTTGAAAATCCGTATGTCAAATTAATTAAGAGATGGGTTAGTCGCATTTGTCAACAGGGAAGGGGTGGGAATTTTTAAATCATTTTTATTTTTTATGTTTACTTATTTAAACTGTTGGGGTATTTTCAAATTTTAAAATAAATTTGATTGGTGGAGAAACTTGTTGTATAATTCATATAACACCATAAGAAATACGATATTGGCAAAAAATTTCACTATTTATTCATTTTTCATTAATCACTGAATATGATTACTCATAATTTTATATGTGCTTTAGCTTTATTAATTTCTTTGATTTTCGTTTTTGTTTCAATTCCTTTCTCTATTCTTCAGGTCTATTCTCTGAGAATTGATTATCCATTTTCGGCATTTGAAATTTTTTAAACATCAACGTTCAATATAACAAAGATATGATCAGGATGTGGCTTATTAGTAAACTCACGGACTAAAACCGAATTTTAGTAATGTGCAAATCAACGTGTATTTCTTTATCATGACCACATATTCCTTGTTACAAGACAGTCAGCTAGTATGCTTTAGTTAGAAAATGCATCAAACTGTTCATCCATAAAAAATTATTACTCGATTTGTAATAATCAAAGCATTTTTTATAATTTACAGAAATTCGCCCTTAAAATCTAAAGGACGAAGGCTTTCTTCAAATTCCCATCCCTATTTTGTGAACATTATATTTGTAATGCATCTATAAAAGCTAAATATTCTTATAATCCAGTCCCTACTTAATTATATTACTATGCAATATTATTTTACGAATAATACAATAATATACGAGTAATATAATAATAAGTACCTTTCCGTGTCCTTTGGAAAGCGGAAAAACTCTGGCTTGGGATTATTTCGACGATTATTCCGTCCGCCCGGCGTGGGTCATATTTTCAAATTTGCTGTGTCGTCTACTTAGTGCGTTAGTACTAATGCAAATACCTAGGTGGCGACACTGAAAAAAACTCACGCGCGACGCATTGGAGTTTTCGATCCAGTTTTCCTTCATCCATGCTAGAGGTATCGCCTCCTAGCCGTCACGTGATACACTGCGATCTAGCCGATGTTAAACAGTATGAACTAAAATTATTAAATTTCATTAGTGACTTAGTAACTATACCCTGTCTCAGCTTTAGTTGAAAGTGACGTCATGAGTGAAGCGGTTACAATTCGTACGCATGAAGAAATAGTTCGAATAATTTTCTTTATAAAAAAAGTTCAAAATTCTTTCTGCAATCATATTTCATATTTTTCTTCTCGATATAATAAAAAATCGGCGGATAGAAACGCCATTTGATGAGATTTAAAAAAGCAAAAAAACTAGTTAAATTGAAGATGGCCTGTAGTCGAGAGTATTTGATTGTAAAATGGCGGCGTCTTATTTCTACGTGAAGAAAGTAACGTGAAAGAGATGTGTCAGAAATGATAGACGATAGAGTTTCCACGAGGAGGATTAAAATGTTTTAAACATTAATTTCAAACAATGATATCGGACAGATACCATTCGACTAATCTACTTTCGAGAAGCCACGCGGACGGTCTAACATAGTACAAGACTAACGGCGGAAAAATACGATTTTGGGCACTATGCCCAGTAAACGACATCATTCCGTGACGTCACTCTCAACTGAAGCTGAGACAGAGTATAGTCAGGTTTTAGTTATACCTAGACAATCGCACTACACATTTCAATTTAGCTCAACTTCTCAATCGGGTTTGAAATGTGCAGTGCGAACGCATCTAGCCCAACTTAAGCTAGATTGAAACTCCTCGAACTGGATTGACTGGGACTAGTAGTTTAAACTCGATCGAGATGTCGAGCTAGCTTGGCCGCGATGCATTCTGGGACTGGAAACACGATGGTCTTTAGATAGTATATGTCATCCAACTCCACTTAAAAATGAAGCTAAAGTTTCTAGCTCCCGATAGGGCGGGAACTCCTTTGAAAAATAGCGCTGCATATACAATCGGACTAAAAACGCTTGCAGCACCGCCCTATCGTGAGCTAAAAATTTTTATTCATGATTTCCATGGTCTAGTATCGTTGTGAATATGAAATAAAGGATGGGTATAATACGATACGAATACTATTAATTTTATTGCCGACGCACGTTTCGGTTATACCATTTTCAAGGCTCGCATAATAGTAACAAAATTAATTTTTCCGGTTTTACTATTATGCGAGCCTTGAAAATGGTGAAATACCGAAACGTGCGTCGGCAATAAATTATCCGCTACGTGTAGTATCCGTAGCGTAGACCCATCCTTTAGAAATTTTAGTTTCATTTTCAGTTTCAATGCAGCCAGAATTATTGACATACCTAATATCTTCCAATAGTAGCCCTAGGCGTCTATTTTTTCCACTTAATCATTAACCGGGCGTTTACTAGAGACCGGCGTTTATAAGAGACCGGCGTTTATTTAGCAATCTGTGCCAAATCTTATAGCTTCCACGACATCATAACGCCAGATCATATGATCGCTTTGGAGACATATCTTTTTTTTAAACAGAATATGGTAGTGCGCAGTAAACAGTACTTACGAACAGGATACCTTGAGAACTACGGGATGAATAGCAGAGTGCATATGATATCGAAACATAAAGCAGTGTGCTGGGAGTCCTCTCTCAAGCCCGTGTACGCGTGAAGCCCGAAAGCGGCTCACGTGAACTGCCGTGTGGAAGAGAATCCCCGGTGTGTATTAGAGACAGGCGTTTATTTACAATCTTAATTTTGAAACCCGGCGTTTATTAGAGACCGGCGACAATTGGAGACCAGGCATCTATTAGAAGATATACGCTAATACTACCGAAATTAATGTAATCTATAAAATTTTAAATAAATAACTGATAAACCAACTATTGAATGCATTACATAGCTCACTATTAATTTTGGGCATCAATTACAGAGGTTGAGTCAAAAGTAGTGGCCGATCACCGCGAAACTTTTAAATGGGCACCAGACAGGAACCACTCATTACTAATCTTCAAAGGCCGGCCAGGTGGCCGAGAGGGCTAGGGCGTAGGCTTTCTAGTTCTCGAGTCCGCCTGGTCGTGGGTCCCGCCGTGGGCATGGACATTTGTGTTTGTCCGGGGCTGCGTACAGATATAACTTGTGTAAAAGGCAAAATATGACCTTAGTAATCGACGTCAAAAATTCTAATAAACCAACCAACCAACCTAATCTTCAAAGTAGAGTCCATCATGCTCGATGGTGTTCATCCGACGATCAGCCAGTTGGCGGATTCCCTCGCGAAACCACACCTCCGGTTTCTGGGCGAAACAGTCACCAAGGCGTCTTCAACCTCACTAGCATTGGCGAAGCGCCGTGCACGTATAAAGTGCGCCATGGACCGGAAGAGATGGTAGTCGCAAGGTGCCAGA
Organism: Rhysida immarginata; assembly: GCA_023313115.1. Taxonomy (NCBI): domain Eukaryota; kingdom Metazoa; phylum Arthropoda; class Chilopoda; order Scolopendromorpha; family Scolopendridae; genus Rhysida; species Rhysida immarginata. Next base: position 675,374 of record JAHWFO010079372.1, on the reverse strand, counting down.
TCGGGGCTGTATGCTAAATGTGGCAGAACCTAGATTTTTTCCTGCAGTTGACAACACACTTTCACCCGTCGTTGTGCTTGCGCGCGCGTCAGCTCGTGGGGTACAACTCGGCAGCTCCTGTTAACCTTTCCCATGGCGTGCAGATGTCGAACCACACTCGATTGTGATGTCCCGATGTCCGCCGCTAGTCCACGAGTGGTGCTGCCTGGGTTGGCTTTCAATTGTTGCCGTAGGGCTGCGTCATCCACTTATGGGTCTTCCGTTCCTTGACGCATCTTCCAGGCCCATGTCTCCAGACGAAAAGCGGGAGAACCACCGTCGTGCTGTCCGTTCACTGGTCACATCCTTGCCTTCCACCCTGCAAATTTCGGCTGCTTCTACTCGCGCACTGGTCCCTTTCTTCTATATATATAAAGAAGGATGTTTGTTTGTGGGTTTGTTTGTTTGTTTTTTATACAAATCTACAGCTTTATTCCGATCTTGATAAAATTTCGCATACATGACCTTCAAAGCATGATCACTGTCTACCTCAGATTTCGAAAAATAATAATTATTGATAAAAAATCGATATTCATGGTTATGGCAGGGCATATTAATGAGAAATATCTCATGACCAACAATGCAAGACAAAATTTTGCAACAATAGGTATCAACAATGGTATCAACACGCAATTCACAAACACTGCACGGACCAACAATATATATCTCATGACCAACAATGCAAATAAAGTTTGTGCAACAATAGATATCAACAATGGTGTCAACACGCAATGCACCAACACTATGCAAGGATCAACAATATATGTCTCATGACCAAGAATGCAAGACAAAATTTGTGCAATATAAAATTCAATGCAAAGAATTCCTGTTATTCAGGCTTTTCTTAGAAAAGAGAATTCTTAGTACTTAACAATTTCTTGAAAATCTTTAAAAATGATCAGTAACTGGAGATAATGAGTTAGCAGACTATTGAGAAAGAGTGAAAGACGATAGAGGAAGCACTCCTTTAGCTCCGTGCTGTATTGAGCAAATGGTAAGCAAGTAAATAGAAGAATCGGCGACCGCTAGACTACACAAAGTGATGAATGGCCAATTTTTGCTTCAAGACATCGAAAGAAGAAAGGAAATTGCAACAACATCAAGTGTAATTATCCCGGGCAACGCCGAGTCCTCTGCTAGTTTCCAATAATGATGAAGGAGCACGCGTATCACAAATTTTTCTGACATATTTTTACATTGGCTGACGCAGGTGGCACAATGTCTATGGCATTCAAATTCGTATTGACGTTTCTTCCCACTCTTTTCTCTTAATAAACTGCGATTCTTGAAACCTTCCTTATCATGTAGGCTATGCTTGAAACAATGGAAAATGTCAAAAGTTCGATGACCGTTTATATCTATAGACAAGGCCAGCTCACTCAGACAAAATGGTGGCAATAGAAGGCTGGTAGATGATATACACTATATGATCACAAATATCCGGACACATGCACGTTTGCGCTCTAGCCACATGAAAATCAATAAGGCGTTGCACATCCCTTTGCCCGAATCACAGCTTCCACCCTTCGGGGAAGACTTTCCACCAAATGTTGGTAGGTACTTTCCGGAATGTTCCTCCATTCCTCCCAAAGAGCGAGAATCAGTTCAGGTACAGAAGTTGGCCGATGTGATCTGGCCCGCAAGCGTCTTTCCAATTCATCCCACAGACTCTATATAGGATTGAGGTCGGGACTTTGTGCCGGCCAACCCATTTCTTCGACCCCTGAGTCCGCAAACCACTGCTGTACACGCCTCGCTTTGTGGCACGGAGCATTGTCGTGTTGGTAGAGAAATGGCCCGTTTCCGAAAAATTGCCACAACGTTGGAAGTGCACAGTTGTCCAAAACATTCAGATAACGGTCGGAGTTCATGATTCCTTGCACAGGAACGAGCTGGCCCAGTCCGTACCATGAAAATGAGCCCCACACCATGACTCCTCCTCCTCCGAACTTGACTGTGGGCTCTGTGCACTCAGGTAAGAAGCGTTCTCCAGGTATACGCCAAACCCAAACTCGTCCATCGGATTGCCAGAGTGTGTAGCGAGATTCGTCTGTCCACATTACACGTTTCCATTGGTCCATTGTCCAGTTTCTGTGGGCTTTGCACCACTCCAGACGTCGCTTGGCGTTGACCCTGCTGATGTGGGGCTTGTGGGCAGCAGCACGGCCATGGAATCCCATCGTGTGCAGTTCCCGACGAATTGTCATGGTACTGGCATCATTTGCAGGGGCGTTTCGAAACTCTGTGGCAATTTTTTCCGCCGAGGACTTCCGGTTGCTGCGGGTGACACGACGAAGCACTCGACGGTCTCTGTCCGTTAGTTTCTTGGGTCTACCGGTTCGTTGTTGAACTGTTGTTGATCCCATTTCATAATGACATCGCCTACTGTTGACTTGGGTATCTGAAGAAGGCTGGAAATGTCACGCACGGACTTGCCGCATAGGTGACATCCAACGATGGTTCTACGTTGGAACTCACTGAGCTCTGCCGAACGACCCATTCTTGCCAATGTCCAAGCAGAGTTGTGTCTGAAGGTGTGGGAAGCTATTTAAATGATGTGCAAGTCATTATCATGTGCCATTGGGCCAATCGATGATCTGTGAGGGGTGTCCGGATATTTTTGATCATATAGTTGTACGTGAGATGGACTTTTTTTTAAATGCTGAGCAAACAGAATGTAAAAATTCACAACATTCTTCTCATTAAAATATACAATAATGTAATTTAGATTTATTAACCTAAACTGACTTTTTCAAGTAGAATTATTTTTTCTTACTAGGTTTTAATTAGTTAGACGATTGTAATCTTTTAATGTTAAGACTATTGTGAATAAAATAACATATAGTGATTTTTTACATTTTTTGACTGAACATTGAACACATCAGTTTATTTAACTTCTTGAGTTTACTGTTTATCTGCTAGTATATATATATAGAAGGATGTTTGTGGGTTTGTTCCTTTGTTTGTTATACAAGTCTACAGTTTTATTCCGATCTTGATGAAATTTTGCATACATGACCTTCAAAGCATAAGGTAGGTCACTGTCTACTTCAAATTTCGAAAAAATAATAATTATTGATAAAAAATCGATATTCTCGGTTATGGTAAGGCATATTAATGAGAAATATCTCATGACCAACAATGCAAGGCAAAGTTTGTGCAAAGGGTTATCACTTAGATTATTTAGTAGCACATAAAATCCAAACATTTCATATAAATACATTTTGACTATATTCTGTGGGAATGTGCATATTTTGGAAAATGAGATGCTGATAATGCGATGATTGAACGTTCGTGTCCAAGAATTATTAATAACACTGGGCAACAAATTTTCAAAACTTTTTTGCTTCCGATATGAAAATAACCATTTCTTAATGAGTTCAATATGCTGAACACGAATATGACTGTGAAAATGCAAAATTGGCTCCAGTTTTTTTTTGTAATCTGCAAAAACAATTGTGTACATAATAAAATGACTACCAATAGTTCTGGTCAACAACATTTTTGGTACCGGGGAAGATAGGTGTTCTAGACTAATTTGAGCGTGCTGATTCCAAATCTGAATTCCAAATTTCTCTATCACGTCAAGACCTCGAGTTATAGAAAAAGTTTAAATTTTAATGGTAGCCATTGTTTAAATTTAACATCATAAGCCTGTTTTTCACCACTGAAACTTAACATCCTGACGTGATAGAAAAATTTGGAGTTCAGATATGGAATCAGCACACTCAAATTAGTCCAGAAAACCTACGTTTGTCAAAGTTGTAGTTCTACTGGATAAATATACACGTTGAAACGTAGAAAATGAACTATATTATACAGGGTGTAAATTTTAAGTTGACAAAGCAGAATAACTCGAAAAATAAGCTTCACACGAAAAAATGCGTAGAATCCAAAGTTGATTATTTTCGAGGGGGCATCTGCTGGTGCTAAAATTAGCCCACCCCCCCCCCGGCCCCTGGGGGTGGGGCGGGGGGCAACTTTAAAATTTCAAATGGGAACCCCTATTTTTTATTGCAGATTCAGGTCCTACATAAAAAACTACGTACATTTTGTCTGAAACATTTTTTTTATTTTTGGTAGATGGCGCTGTAATTCAAGAAAATCCATTTTCTCATTTTTGCGTGGAAATAACTAATTTATTATTCATTTCGATTCCTACATTGTTTTAACTACAATGTAATTTGAAGACATTTCGTCAACAAACAAATAACGTAAACATTGGCATTTTTTTCAGAATGTTTACATTTTAAATTCTGATCTTTAGAAGAAAAGATTGTAATTTTTCAACTGTTTTTGTGAGTGTACAACGCCGTATTGCTTTTGAATTTACATTATGAATTATCTTTCTGTGGAAGAAAAAATTGAGATGGTGTACATTTATGGAGAAAGTGGGAGAAATTTTGATAATGCAGTCGCGCTTTATGCTCAGCGTTTTCCTGGCCAAACGCGATCACGGTCTTCTTTTGTTCGAGTTATTAAACAATTTACTGCGGAAGGTAGTGTGAACCAGAAAAAAAGAACCCGTGCAGCTACTGTTTGTGGAGAAAACAATCAAGTGTCAGTCCTAGCTGCTGTGGCTCATAATCCACATGCGAGCACAAGAGAAATATCAAGGCAATCAGGAATTTCACATATGAGTGTTTGGAAAATGCTGAAGCTCCACAAATTTCATCCATATCATGTATCTATGCATCAGGAACTACATGGCAATGACCACCAAAACCGTCTAACGTTTTGTCACTGGGCACTTCAGCAGATGCAAACAAACCAACATTTTTTTGCACGAGTTCTTTTCTCCGATGAGTCAACATTCACAAACCACGGGGAAGTTAATCGACATAACATGCATTACTGGAGTGAACAGAACCCACACTGGATTCGAGAAGTCAACCATCAGCGACCTTGGTCAATTAATGTTTGGTGTGGGATAATTGGCGATAAACTTATCGGTCCATATTTTATAGACGGTAATTTGAATGGCAACAAATATCGTAACCTACTTGAAAATGAACTACCAGATCTACTTGAAGACCTGAGTATTGAACTTCGACAACACATGTGGTTTCAACATGATGGTTGTCCAGCGCATTATTCATTAGTAGCGCGCGAAGTACTACATCGACTTTACCATGGTCGCTGGATCGGCAGGGAAGGTCCTGTGAATTGGCCAGCCAGATCGCCTGACCTTACATCGCCAGATTTTTTCTTATGGGGTTACCTCAAAGATATCGTTTATAAGGAAACGCCAACCACTCGCGAAAACATGATTCAAAGAATAAGAGATGCTTGCGCTGCAATTACACCAGACATGTTATCAAGATGTGTTCAGGAATTTACAAAACGAGTCAATAAATGCATCGAAGTTGGAGGTCATCAATTTGAACATTTAATTTCATAAAACGGCGAGATGCAAGGGATTTAAGGACAACAAGCAGGCCGAAAGTGAGAGGCGAGGGGACTCACTGGAAATACAAGCACCCCGAAATTCATTTACTTGCAAGTATTTGCAAATAAGAAAAAATAAAACGAAAACAATCGGTCCTTTTAAGGACCACCAAATCTTAAACGGGAATAACTTCATCTTTACACAGTCTTTTACTTTTTTACTCTGTTAGTTAATGAGTTCACTCGTTAGTACGTAGGATGTTCGGTTAGTTAGTTAGCTAATCAGTTGATTTGTTTGATAATTATAAAGTTGTGTGGCCTCATGACCACGAAACAAAACAAAATTATCCTAATCCGCGGCAAAAAATAATAAAATAATAACTTTGCGGCAAAATTTACGAAGTAAATAAGTATTTTTTATTTCTCCGTAACCATTTCCACGCAAAAATGAGAAAATGGATTTTCTTGAATTACAGCGCCATCTACCAAAAATAAAAAAAAATGTTTCAGACAAAATGTACGTAGTTTTTTATGTAGGACCTGAATCTGCAATAAAAAATAGGGGTTCCCATTTGAAATTTTAAAGTTGCCCCCCGCCCCACCCCCAGGGGCCGGGGGGGGGTGGGCTAATTTTAGCACCAGCAGATGCCCCCTCGAAAATAATCAACTTTGGATTATACGCATTTTTTCGTGTGAAGCTTATTTTTCGAGTTATTCTGCTTTGTCAACTTAAAATTTACACCCTGTATATCTCAAAAACAAGAGCCAAGTTGGAAAAACTGATCTCATATTCGGAATCAGTGCAACAAATTTACCATAAAATGACTTTTAAATGATTGGTAACAAAATGTGTGTTGACCAGTGTAATGAGCATAAAATGATGATGCAGTGACAGAACATTAATAAGGCAGCGTCTATTGATGAGGCAAAGGAGTCACAGGTGTCTCCCTTGAGTTCCCTATCAAACGTCCAGAAGACTGGCAAAAAATTTTGTGTTTGGAAAGGAAAGAGAAAGAACGAGTATTGGTCAGAGAAACTCTGCAACTAAAACAGATAAAGCTATACGGGCATTTGAAACATCTGAACAACGGGAGTTTCGAATAGTGTAAGAGGGTATAAGAGCTTCTACGTCAAGGGCAAGAAAAACTTGATTCTATAGTATCTGGTGATGCTCTGCAGTGGTGAGGCAAGTCAAGAAGTGTTTAGATAAAGTCCTGGTATATCACCTAGAATTCCTGTTTTTCGTATTTTTCATAGAATGGATAGTCCCTTTGCTCTGTGTTGTACTGATTGAGTTATATAAACAATTTGGAGTTATAATTTAAGTTTTTGAGATTGTTCTCTTTATCTGCAAGTGTAATTATCCCGGGCAACGCCGGGTACCTATGCTAGTATATTATAAATCAGAGTCCGTTGGAACGTTTGTCCTTTTACAACTCGGAAACTGCTCAACGAATCTCCACTAAATTTTCCATGTACGTAGTTAGTGCCACTGTGCTTTACGTAGGATACTTTTTATTCAGTGTTTATATCAATTTTTTAAGTTATTCTTATTTTTCGTAAAATTGAATTGTTTTCAAAGGATGTCACTAGATGGCGATACTATCTTATCGAAAAGTTGAATGGACTTTTGTTTTTAAAGTATGTCACTAGATGGCGAGGCCGACGGCACACTTTAATTTAATTATATACTATTGTAACTTTAATTTGACATATCAGTAATATTTTATTAACTAATTTTGTTTATAGAATTAAAATTACTATATAATGATTTAATAGACCATAGCTTAAATTTCAGCATCTATAATGCAAAATTTCATCATACAAAACCAATGACTTATATTAAAGATAGACCTGGAAACCTGCCAGCATACTAGAAGTGGGAAGATCCGCCTTCAAGAACCGTCATGGCCGAAAGCGAGCAAAACACATGGCTAAACAAGAGGGTACCTGATTAATAATTCCTTTCATACTCCGATCACAGAATGATAAGTTTATAAATAATAATAATTATTAACTGGAGATGCGTCTCCAAGCACAGGTAATGATTTTTCAATTGAAAAATGATAAGTTTATCTTTTCGTTAACTTTCTATTTGAAGTATTTTATAATGTTTTATAAACAATTTTCGATCATGGTTTCAATTTCAATTTCCTTTCGATTATCTTTCGGTACGTATTTTCGATTTATGGTTGTGGAAAGTGATTCCTGATTCTTTTTCGTGTCTATTTGTACGGTTGTACGTGGAAACTTTGAGGAATCGTTTTGAATTAATTATTCCTCGGGCCCAAAATCGTCAAAAACAAAGAAGCCACACAGCTAAGTACTCCACGGCTCACTCTTGCCCAGAACTGTCTTGGCTTCAATTGGTTTCACGTTGGTGGCGATGTTAACAATAGGATTCGGAATCTACCTTTAATATACGTCATTGAAACAAGCAGACCGAGCAACGCCCGACGGGCATATCAGCTAGACTTTCGTTTTCAAAAGATGTCACTAGATGGCGATGCCAGACGAAGAATGTTTCATTTTATGCAATTTTTCCAGACTTTGAAGGTCGCAGATACATATTTTCATCAATGTGTAGAGTATTCATTTATCTTTTTTTTTTTCATTATTTACTTTTTTGCATATAATTTAATTTTCTTTTGTTCCCAATTCATTGTTCATAAATCATCATTTTTGGTTTAAAATGATTATGAAAGGTTTGGAGAAGGCTTTCTAGACTGTTTCTCATTTTCTTGCATTCCGTTCATAATATGTTAATCATAGTTCAATTTTTAACTTAAACAATCGTTAAAAAAATTACTCAACGCATCTTTTCCACCCGGGCGAAGCCGGATAATATTGCTTGTGTTTACGTATGCCTTTGAATTAATGGTGCTGCCTCTCGGCATCACATCAATGAGTAAGACGCCATCACAATCCCAAAATACAGTGATCATGACTTTATCACCAGAAGCAATTGCTTTGAACTTTTTCTTCTGTGGAGAGTGCGATTGATGCCATTCCATCGATCGTCGTTTTTTTTCGGGCTCAAAATGGTGCACCCAGGTTTCATCAGCTGTCACAATCCGGGAAAAGAAGGCTTCCCCCTCAGCTTCAAAACGTTGCAGCAACTCAGAAGAAATGTTTTTTCTCAGAGCTTTGTGTTCCTCCGTAAGACAGCGCGGAACCCACCGTGAAAGTTTTTGTGTAATCAAGAGCACGGATGATTTCATCCACACTTCCTTTGCTGATTGACAGCTCCAGCGCCAATTGCCGAGTCGTTCTGCGTCGGTCCTGACGAATGAGCGCATCAGGACGCTGCATGTTGTCAGGTGTGACAGCCGAGGATGGCTGGCCCGACCGCGGCAAATCTTGGAGCTCCACCGAACCGCTTTCTGATGGCCTCACCCTCTGTGCCCAGCGACTAACTGTACTTCTGTCGATTGCTGATGCTCCATAAACTGCACATAAACGTTTGTGAATTTTTCCAACAGTGTATGCTCCACAGTGAGAAATTCAATGACGACACGCTGCTTGTAACGTACATCACTTACAGATGTCATGTTGTTCCATTGTTGCACGTACGCTATCTGTCAGAAGATACGGAAAGTTTGCGCGCACACTCCGAAATCTTCAAAGAATGCATATCCCAAATTTCGCATTCATACCATTGTTGGGCTACCCTCGTAAAAGTCTGGTAAACGAAGGTTAATTATCACTGGCAATGAAGAAGGTACATGCAGCCTATTCGCTCTGAAGAAGAAACGGAGATGTAAAGAGACAAAGGTCGCCCATATCGGAGGTGGAAAAAGGAAAACTCGAATCAGGGTGGCCATCTTGGCTGTGGTGAGATACTGACGGAGATCTGGAAGATCCTATCCCCCCCCCCTTTCGAAAGGGATGACAAGAAGATCAGCTTTAAGCGCATGACCAAGACCATGGTACCCCACACGCAGTCCACAATCGCACTCCGGATTTGATGAACCTCACCTTAACATACATGGAGGTGTTGTAACAATGGCTCCAAATGACAATGGGCACCCCTACCTGACCCCTTTTGACAGTGGGAATGCTGATGATATGAAGCCATTGATCGCCACACATGATGTGGCCGAAGCATAAAGTGCTGAGATGATTGCAGCGAAAGACCGAAGACGAAGATGGCGAAACACCTGGAATAAGAATTGGTGGTTCACTTTATCGAAGGCCTTTTCCTGGTCCAAACTAAGGATGGCGAGGGTTTGCCGGCATACACATGCCCTCTCCATCTCATCAGCGTCAACAGATCATCCGTCATCCTGCGCGATGGAATTGAGCAGGATTGCCCCGTATCACAGAACTAGTCAGCATAAAGCTTCAGACAGTGTTGAAACACCCCAGTGTAAACCTTATAATCTGTGATAAGCAGACGTATCGGTCTCCAATGGTTTACAAGTTCTAAACCCGGGCCTTTAGGAAGTAAAACTATCTTCCAATGGAAAAATCTGGTGTGATGGAGTACGAAGGATCAGTCAAGTTGGAATTGAAGACTCGAACCAGGAAAGGGCCTAGCAGTTCCCATATAGCAGTGTAGAAAGAATATGGAATGCCATCTATATCTGGGCTGGAAGAATGGCGATTCCCTGCTGATAGAAACTGCAGAACTTCGTCTTTCGCATCCTCAGAGAAAGGCTTCAAAGACGTAATCTACTGCTCCTTGGTCGACGATGGATCGACAGGATTACTAAAGAAGGATGAGAAATGGGAATGGAAGGCCAAAAGGATGTCATAACTAGCCTTTACTTCCCCACTTTCCGTCATCAAGCGATGACACCTCTTCTTTTTAGCACGCAGTCTTTCCTCCGCAAAAACTGCCGATGACATGCAATAAATATCAGACGCTCAGATTATCTTGGCCCTGAGCGCAGCACCAGCAGCTTTTCGCAATCTATGAGCGTTGATCTCGCTCTTAATTTGCCGGATATCTGCAAAAAAATCCTCCTTCGGGGTGGAATTCCGAAGAAGCGATAAGGTGTTATGCAGAACAAGGAGAGAGAGAGAGAGCGAGGTCGTTGTCTTGCAGCATCCATGCTGATCTTCTTGAAAAAAACGTCTAATCTCGATTTTAAGACCAAGCCATGAAGCAAGTGTAGGAGTCAAAGAGGAAAGCTTTTTATTTATAAACTGAATGAACTTTCCCTTATATTCGTCATTATTCAACAGAGAAACATTTAAGAACCAATTCTTATGAGGATAACAACCTGCGGTGTGAATTGCTGACGGAGGATTCCACGAACACAAGATGGCACTATGGTCGGAGAAAGAGTGGTATCACTGACATTGTCCCATGCGAGTCAACAAAAGCACTATTGATGTAATACAAAAGGTCGAGACGGGATGGCACTGTGGGCCCTCGATGGAATGTGTACCCAGCTGAATTCCTTCTTGGAGAGTTGATCCAAAGTCAAAAAGTGCATTTTGTAGATACAGCTAACATACATGACCGGACAAAAAGATTTAATTCTCGTCCGGATGGCAGTTAAAGTCACCAGCCACTACCGCAGGCCACGAAGAACACAAGAAACACTCGATGGCATCAAAAATGTTCTTTTCTGTGCTGAATCACAAGGAGCATATATGTTAGCAGTCGAAAGCTTACATTAGATGTTGAAATGTCTAGCGAAATTACCCTGCAATCACAATCGTACAAACATTCCCCAACATGGATGGAATGGTCAAAAACAACGGAGACGACCCCTCGACTCATTGGCGAGAAGGAGTTGATAAAAAACGACCATCCGGGAAAGTTGTACGCAATCCAGTAAGATTGAAGCATTTTTGGGAGGGGGTTAACTTGACTTCCTATAACAACAAAATATCCGGTTGCACAGGGCAATAAAGGTTGAAATCATCGACTGCTTAAATGACGAACCACGGGAAGGAACATTCAGCGATATAATCTTCCTTCTGAGGATTTAGCTGGAGGACGTTGACCAGTATCCAAAGGTGATGATGGCCTCTGAGATGTAGAGGGAGACTTCGCAGACCTTCAGATGGGCGAACGTGCCCAGCGAGATGAAGACTAGAACCCTGTTGAAGACTAGAGCTACTGTCTCTACCGGACGAGGAGGTGTGCGTCTTGTCCCTTCTGCTGCTGTGTTTCTGTTTCTTTTTCCGTGGGCTACTGGCCGACTTAGACCCACTTCGTGCCATAGACGTGGAGATGTATTTGCCCCCTCTCCTCCGTGGGGCCGAAGATGACAGCGTCTCACCAAGGGGCAGATCTCCTAATCTGATTGGCTGTGACGATGGTCGAGCTGGCGGAGGAAATGCTGGAAACTCTTCCTATGAAAATGTTGAGCCGCAGTCCAGTGAAACAGAGACCTCCTCCTCTTCTGCTAGGCTGAAGCGATGGAAGCCTTTCTTTAACCAGAACCGGAGATGGAGATGGTGGTGGAGGCGGAGGCAACTCCCCTTGTGGCTCACCAGGTGGAAGAGAAGGCGGAGATGTAAGAAGATTGCTCCACGACGAACGAGGAGAAAAAGAACCAGGTGGAGGGGGTGTTGATGTATCTCCAGTATCCTGCGTTGTCATCTTCGGCGGCCGCTGCATCGAAGGCAAAGATGTTGCTGGTACATCCGTAGGTTTCTCGGAGCAACAATGGTATTTGCCCACCACCTAAGAACAGAAGTCGCACTTTTTAAGAAGAAAACAGTCCTTCCTCACGTGCATCGGTTTTTTTTGCAATACCAGTAGCATTGTCTTTGCCCCTTATATGACACGAAGACTCGCTCTCCGTCCACTACAAGGGAGTCAGGGATTTCTGATTCCGAACGCATGTCAAAAATCACGTCCCCTGTCCGGAGACGCGGCGAATCAGAATGTACAGGACGAGAAATGCCAAGCACTTCACTGTACCCCGACATGAACTTTTTGACATGCGCCGTTGAAAGCAGTGGCGACATTCCCCTGACCAAGACGTTTAAGTGGCCAGGGTCTACGTGATAAAGGTGGAAGGTGGTGTTGCCCATTTTCACGCTCTCCAAGTCTATGACACGTTCAGCAATTGCTTTCTGTCGGCAGAGCAATCGCCGTTCAGAATTTGAAATCCTCTGTAGTACTTGAAAAGCGGGTTCCTCCGATGCAAGCACTGGAGGAATACCCGTCTTAGCGTAAATTTCTTTTATTTATACGGGGGAGCAACTATCAAGGTAAAGTCACTGACGTACACACTAAATTAATAAACCCCAAAAATCTCACTTAAATAAAACGGACCACCAGTAAATGGATGGCAGGAGTAAGTCTTTTATACTACGAGAAAACGGAGGCGAGCGTGAAGTCTTCTCGTGAGGATGCCATCGAAACTCAGACTTAGATTCAGACTTAATTGCTGCCATTCGTCCTCCCTTTTTATTTTGAAATTTCTTCGGCTTCATTTGAATATCTCTTCGCTCGGCGAATCCCGAGGCTCTTTCAACGTTCGTTCTCGGGAATCGTCGATTCTCGTTGGCGCGGTCCTGTCACTTGCAGCCGTGCAAAAAAATTTTTTTTTCTCTTCTTTCGATGTCACCTCACTCGATCTCCTCCGTGATCGTTTTGAATGAGGTGACACTTTCTATGTTTTTAGACCGGGGTCATTTTAAATATGCAATGAAAAATAGAAACTAAAGATTCTCCCTGCTCCCTGAATTTTTCATGTTAATACAATACTTCTAATGATAAATATATTTCTGTTTTATAAAATATAACAGTTTTAGAACATTAGGCATATGATTTAATGTAATACGATTAAGGTTCTTCCCCTTTTATCGGTATTCGGATTCAACTTCCTCCGCTTGAAATTTGAGAAGCACACCTGAAAAATTACTCACCATAAATAAAAAAAGTAGTCTTTGACTTTTTAACTATAGTTAAAGTGAAAGATAAGGTACATTACTAGGCCGATTTGAAACCCTGGCCCTACTGCTTCAGTAAAGTAGTCCACTGATCTGAGTACATGCAGTACATGAATAAAAAAAATAATTTATTAATATATAAATGTAGAATAGAGAATAAATTATTTATACGCATTTAAATGTGTAAAAATCAATAATTCTTGTACTCAAAATTGCACGTAAATATTTTTTTGGGAAATAAGCTCCACTTTTTCAGACTATAGCATTAATGCATTAATTTTTAAACATTAGGATGGTTGGTTTTTCGTATTAACGTCCTTTTCAACTGCCACGGTTATTTCAGGACGGCGTTATAGAGGCCGAAAATTTTGCCTCGCAAGGGTTCTTTAACGTGCAGCCGGCAAACGACTACACGGGACTAACGGCTTTACTTCCCTTCCGAAGGAAGTGCGTGATCTCAGGATTTTCCACCTGAAAAAATCCTCGTTGTCCTCGGCCGGAGTCGAGCCCGCGTCTTCGGGCATCAGAGGTGATCACGCAACCACTAAGCCACCGAGGCCGATTTTTTATACATTAAAGAGAAAAGGATAAAGAACAGACGATTAAAACAAACAATAGTATGTAAAAATAAAACTTTATTTTCCGACAAAATACAACTCTATTACATACTTATTTTAAAAAATTGTTTATACATATAATAAACAATATTAACAACTGAAAATATTTTACTCAAGTTTAAAACCCCCCAAAAAAGTATATTTAATAAAAATGACAAGGCTTTAAGCTTAGTTAAGCAAAATTCTTTTTTACATTGTTCAATTTATTATCCTGAAAATACAAAAGTATAGCCTACACTTTAAAAAGTTACTTTCTGATATACAAGGGAGTTTTCTGTAAGATTAGTTAATTTTTCAATCATATATAGAATACGGTTATTTTGAATATAAATTTCAAATAACAAAGTGGAGGTAAACTATCTGAAATTTCCAATATTCAAAGTTGCAGTAGAACTCCAACAGTAACATTTTTAAACCTTAGCTTTCTTTTCCACATTGCTTATGTATAATAATTTGCTCTGTTAAGCTGACAAAAGGCAAATCTTCATTCCAGGCTGTCATTCTGTAATTTACATAATATTGTGGTGTCTTGTTTCTCTTTAGAAGCTGGGGTAATGTAAAAGACGTATCCAGGTTCTGAAAATAAATTACTCATGCAATTTAAATAAACATTGACAAATCCCACCATTGTTTGTAAAGCAAAATTTTTTTAAAACATCAAATTCAATGAATGGTAATTGGAAATTCAGAAAAGATAGTTAAGTTGGATAAGGAGAAAGAAGAACAAGGTACTTAATTCTAAAATTTGAATAATTGTATTTAGTAATCAAAAGTAAATGAAACAATGAAAATTCTTATTAACTTAATCTATTACACCTTTCATTATTTAATCAATAAGTAGTATGTCATTCAATCAGTAACTTGCAAATAATAAAAAGGGTTCACTCATTCAAGGCTCATTAATTGAAAGATAAACGCGTCACTTTAATGTATGCAATCACTGTCTTGTAGACATCAACTTGTGAAGTTGTTGTCGCTGACACTAATTTGGCAAAATCTTTAATTCACTGATTGGTTTGCAGATGAATTACCACATAACTTCATTAACTATGTTGTTTCAAACTGCTACTTTAGATCGCACACAGAATCGAACTCGGAAGCACTGTAGTCGCTGAAGCACACACGATAGCACCTATTGCCTCCACATCAATTATCATTTACCAAAACTGATGGATTGATGTGCCCTGCAAAACGGAAACCGCATCTTAGTCGGAAATTGCATCCAACATAGTGGTTCAGTTAGATTGCGTTGTGTTTCAAGTCATTGTAGTCGCACGAGCCCTTACATATCCATCTGCATATATCGTATCAATTTTAATGAGATCGACAATCATTTGTTTTGTAAGAAAGCCATATCGTATACGTATTCGACACATATCTCTCTGATACTTTAGCGATTCTTACATTCCAAAGTCTAAATGCCTAGCTTAAATTTATTCACTTACATAATTTGTCCGATCTCTCTTGAGTTCATTCTCTGTCTTCCCGCTCACTTGACCCATCGCATACACACACAAAAGATGTCTCATATCACAATGGAATCTAATTGTCCATGTTCTCTGTCACAAACATTCATACCAACAATTTAATATACATTAGCAGATGGGATGGAAGCGGGAGCTGCCCTCCCCTGCCCTCCCATCCGCTCCTCACGCAGGTCTGTTCGTTTTTGTCCAGAGACGTTGGTAAAGGATCTCTTTTTTGTCTCTCCTCTCTCCCCCCTCCAAACTGTCGCAAGCACATCCGCTGTAAGGGAAAGGTTTCCATGGCCACCGATTGTTGCGAGGGGAAAAGGAAAAGAAACAAGAAAAACTGAAGTAAGTTTTTTATAAAGGTTATTAAATCTTTCAATCTTTCCTCATACTGTATCCAACAAGAACAATGATGAATGATCAAATCCAAATATTTGAATCAACACTATTCCTTTCATCAAATACCTTCAAGATACTAGTTCGGAAATAGAAGAATCATACAAAGGCCTTTTAAGTCAATAATTTGATATATTTCAATAAAGAATCTTTTTATACGTAACATCTAGAGATTGGAAAGTACCAGTAACAGTGAGATCAAAGATGTTAAAAAATCTGGAAACTTGAAGATCCATTAATGTTTGGCAAAATAGTTATTGAATATACACTTCAGTATATGCACCCTATCAAAAATTAGAAAGTTTCCTAATCTACTGGATATGGCTGTGAAATTCCTATAAGATTTTATACCTCACAAGATGTCCTGATAACAACATTATTATCAGATATTAATGATAACACTACAAAGTCAAAATTTTCAACTTCTTTAATTACATGTAATAACAGATTAGATTTAACTTAGATTTAATCCTGAACTTGTATGATACAGTTAACACTTAAGGAGTTTCAGTAATATTAGAGGTATCATTCCTGCAAATTGAGTCTACATTTCGAGTCTCATCCCTGGATTACATATTGAGTCTTCTTTGAATTCTAAATGGATCTCAATGTTTATTTCATCATAGAGAATATATAAAATCAGTTCATGATCTTTCAGGTATGTTTTTAAACTTTTAGATACCATAGAATAGCATCTACAGTGAAAGAATTTACCGGGTGTCCCAAAAATGACTGATGGATGTTGAAAATCAATAAAAAAAAAGACGGAATGCGAAAGATATGTATCGTTTGCAGCCTTATGCTTAGGAAATCAGAGAAATTTATCCCACCAAATTTCAAATTTAGTTAACATTTCTACCAAGAGATGCGCTGCAGGCGATCTGTAACAGGTATAGTTAAAACGAAGTATTTCAGCTCGCCATTCCACAGTTCGTCGTCAGGCTGAAAGCGTGTGCTGTTGAGATTGCAAGTCCGCTCTATCAAAATGGTTTTTTGCAACAGTCCTTGCAACATTTTCATACCGGTTTTTATTTTTTCATAGTTTTCAGCGCCACCTGTGGGTGAAAATGTTAACTAAATTTGAAATTTGGTGGGATAAAATTCCCTGATTTCCTAAGCATAAGGCTGCAAACGATACACATCTATCGCATTCCGTCTTTTTTTTATTGATTTTCAAAATCCATCAGTCATTTTTGGGACACCCGGTAAATCAAACTTGCCAATTAGTTTCTGCATATGGGTAAGAATTACTGAAGTGGGCCTTTCAAAAACAAACATGTCGTGAAGTTTAAAACTTTTATTATAATTTAATTTGGTAGTACCTAACGGAGTATTAAAATTCACAAAATATTTTTGAAAAATTTGCATTTGTTAAAAAGTTATAAACAAATATAATTTTTTGGTACTTTTTGTATAAAAAGTCATATCTCAAGCTAATATTATCAAATCTCTTTGAAATTTTAGAGATAACAAGTAAAATGTATATATTTCATAACAAAACATAAAAGAATGAGAAAAAAAAATTGTGTTAAAAAAAAAAAATTTTTAATAAAAAAATGAATATTTTTTAATGTTTTCAATCCATTTCAACAATTTTTAAAAAACGCATTGGATCTGTATTTATTTAAAATTTAGAATTTGAAAAAAAAAATTTGGTGATCTGTTTTTATGCGAATGCCATAAATTTTTGCCAAGCTATTCAATCGTACCACTGCAGTGGGCTGTAAAGCAACTTACTATGATTCTTGCTTTACAGGGAAGCTCCCTATTGTTGTCAATAATGAAAGGTGAAGAGTTAGTTACTTGCTTATCAGCCCAATTGCAATGGTACGAATAAATAGCTTGACAAAAATTGATGGCATTCGCGTGAAAACAGATCTCCAAAATTTTTTTCAAATTCTAAATCGTTAATAACTACAGATTCAATGTGTTTTTTCAAAATTGTTGAAATCGATTGAGAACATTAAAAAATATTCATTTTTTATTAAAAAAAATTTTTATTTTACACAAAAAAATTTCTTTTCTCATTCTTTTATATTTTGTTATGAAATACAGCATATACGTTTTACTTGTTATCTTAAAAATTTCAAAGAAATTTGATATGAGTTTTTAAACACTCATATCAAATTGTCTACACTCATATATAGTTTGAGATATGAGTTTTTAAACAAAAAGTACCAAAAAAATTTTACGGCCGCTAGTTAAATCATAGAATAGGTCTTGAGGCCATATGGCGAAAAAGAAAGAACTTTGTGCAACACAATTTAAAAAATTTAATTTGATATAAAATGTTCAAACAAAAAATGTACTTGCAATTCATCATAAATTTTCAACCAAACCTTGATGGCATTCTCAACTTACAAATCACTGGTCAATGAAAAGAGAAGTATGTTAGAAATGGCAACAGACAAGAATCAATATTTCGTGCAAACATCCAGTTTATAATAATGCCACCCAATGTAATAAGCGATTCGATGGGCTTGTAATCTAAATTAAAATTTTTCTTCATAAAGCTAAGACGTATAAATTTAATGTAGTATCTATATTGATAATGCTAACTGTCATAATTGCCATATTAGTATCCACCTCCATGTTGTCACTGACTGGTCTAGTTGTTGGTGAATATTTCATTATCGCACTGAACAACAACATTTCCATATCAGATATCGACACTTTAGCATGAATATACATTGAGTGGCCAGATTATTATGACCACCCCATCAGTACTTTGATAGGCCACCGCCTTCAATACTGCGTCGATTTGCATTTACTCCACGAGAGAAGAATCTGACACCATGAATGCTGTTGTCTTGTGCTTTCTGGCCACAATCCGCTTCAAACCCCTTCTGTCTCTATCAGTGAGCTTCGACTTTCGACCAATGTTGTGCTTTGCAGATGATGTCTTTTCGTGCTTCTTATAGGCTGTCATAACACTATTTGCCTGATGAATAGCACTCTCCTGTTGTGTGAATATGTTGGCTTTGGAACCACCTGTCTGATGGCTCTTTCAACTTTCTCCCACAAATGCTCAATTGGATTGAGACTGGTTATTATGTGGGCCACCTAAGCCAGGTTCGTCGTCGTTCTTGCGATCGCAACAATCTCGCCTTAATATTATTTCCAAATGTCGAATCAACATAGGGTTTAAAGCATACATTCAGTAACAAAAAATTTTTTTTGAAGCAAACAACGCACAGGAATTGTTTGTTCTTGAAACTATTCTTGCACAATACGATTAGCGTGGCATGGCGCATTGTCACGTTGGAAGAAGCCATCTCCATTGGGATACACCATCAACATGATTGCAAGAACTTGATCAGTAAAGAAACTTAGGTATTTTCTGATATTCAGACGTTTTTCTACACAAATTAAAGGACCCATATCATGCTAGGAAAACATGCCCCAAACAATAACTGCCCCCACGAGCTTGAAAGATTGTACTCATGCATGTGGGGTCCATGCAGTTTCCGTCAAATTGTCATTCTGTTATCTACATGATGCAACTGAAAACGTGGTTCATCAGACCACATGACTTTATTCCGATGCTCAACTGTGCAATCCTTTATTCCTGTGCGAATTGGAGACGTTTTATCTTGTTAACTGCAGATAGAAAAGGTGATCGAACTGGCCTTCGGCTCCCATATTCCATACTATGCAGTGTGTGGCGAACAGTGCATTCAGAGATCATTTGAGAGGATCCCTGATAAAGATCTGCAGTAATTTGATGCGCTGTTGCCCTTCTGTTGTATTGCACCAGTTTTGCCACTCTCCTTTCAGCCCGAACATTGACTAGTCGTTGACGGCCAAAACTGGCACGTTCAGACCCAGTTTTCCGGCAGACAGTCCAGTCTGTAAAAATTTAACAGCAGCTGCTCTTGAATATTTAACGAATGCAGCCGTTTGGCTGATATTAGCTCCATGGCTCCGAACGCCAACAACCATTAAAGGCTGCTAAATCGCGTCGTTTATCTATAATCTTCTGAAACAAATCACTTCCAATGTCGTGGTAAACAACCTGCTGTAAAAACAAATATCAAATTTTCTTTCTCAACATCACTTAATTTTGGAGTTAAAACATCTCAGCTATTGATAAGTACCATATTATAATCATCTTCTTGTGGATTAGAGGTTTCTCTTTTTCGTTGTTCCATTCCATAGTTTTTGTTTAATTATTGTTAAGTAAATTTGGAAAACTGAAGGCACTGCACCAGACTTCAGTTTAGGGGTGACTTACTAGTAACTAGCCTTGACAGTTAGACAAGTGTCGTCTGAAGCAATGCCATCTTTCCACATGGGCGCATGCTTGAGGGTTCCAGAGTCCGAGGGGCTCTGTTTCCACAATTGGAGGGGCCCCTGTTTCCTCAGTTGTAGGAGTGAGCCCGGGGGCCCCGGGGATCTTAAAGACGGCCCTGGTCACAAAATAACACTTCAACCCAAGGTAGTATATGCAGATTGACAGCAGCTACTCAGAAGTGGTTTGCTATCGAAAAAAAGGTGGGTTAATAAATATGTATATGCTATACATTTTTTAATAAATTTATAATACAATGTGTTTTCATTTGTCTTATTAATTTATTAGTGCCAGTAACTGAATTTTGACAGTAATCAGTTGAAACAGAGAGAGAAGAAAAAGTGAGGGTTAATTAACAAAAATCATCACTGTTAATTTTTGAGCCTGCCATTAATGTTCTTAACTAGCTATAAGGTAATTTCTATATTTCAGATCTGTGGCTTATGCTAAGAAAAGTTTCATCTTCTCTGAATTTGTTGTATGCTATTTCTTTCTTGTAATTATTCCATAGGAGCCAGAAACCTAGCTGCATGCCTGAATCCTTCATGCCTAACTGCTGCTTGTCAGATGGGAATTTTAACATATAAAAAAATAGCAGAAGGCATATAGAAGGGAGCACATAAAAGCTCAGTAATTTAACAATGCATAGGAAGATTTTGCTTTTCACGCAGCTTCAAAATCATATATAAGTTTTATAAAAGGTTTAACAATTTCTACTTATCTTCGCATCCCATGATATACCCTTATTTATGAACTTATTTTTTTATTATCATCTAACCTTTCTAAACATTATACAGGGTATCCAAAATGTCTGGTAACATGGCAGATATCTCAAAGCTTCCAGTTATGCGAGATACAATGAGTGTGTTTTATACGAAATGGGGGGGGGGGATTCATTGTCGTACTCAAATTTGACATTGACCACAAAATTTAAGGTCATCCATTTGCTAACTCGAAAACTATTAAAGATAGAGAAAAATTTCCGATTGCTACCCTGTAGAGCAATACCACATTAGTCTAAAAACAATTTTTAATCACCCCCTTCTCCTTGGAAGTTTTTGAGAAAATGGGCGAGAAAGAGTCCGTCAAGGTCAGGTTGGGCTGGCCAGATTGGCTGAGGTTTCTAACACATTTGCATTGCAGTGAAGCACACCGTTAGGAAGACTCATTAAGTGATTGGGTGATATGGTAGGTAGAAAATGTTGAGAAAATTTATTTGGTTCAAAACTACATGCTTATGTGCAGCATTTCAGTTTTTTTTTATTAATAATTAACTATTACTTCATAGTCTTCCTTTAGACATAAATGGAATTTGAAATTTCTTTCTTATTCCTTATCGGGAATTAGTCTGTCTCAATGTATATTTAAATATTTAAACTCAATTCGCATAATGTAGAGATTGATATTTCTCGTTACAGTATTTTGCTGTATTAATGTAAGGTTTTGAGGATTAATTAGCCAGATTTAGAATATTTGGAATAATTATGCAAATGAGTTATTTACATTCGCGCTCATAATTATGTAGCCAGATTCAGAATTTAGAATTTTATATAAAGTTTTAGAAGAGTTTTAATGCAGAGAAGGGTTAAATAAAGTTATTAATTGTTTTAAATATATTTTCTGCGTGGGTTTATGAGACGTTAGAAGGGAGCCAAGTTTTAATGTTTGACTGAAGGTAAAAGTAAGAATCAGTTTACACATCATTGTTTTGTTTGAAAGAATCATATTCAAGGACCGAGAAAGCATTGAGTGAGTTAGCTAGTGGAATAAGAGAACCGGATGACAGAAGGTAGAAAAAACAAGAAAGAGAAGGTAAGATTTGGACTTTGAAATCAAAAGGGAGCAAGAGACAAGATGTGATCACGTGAAAGCAAAAAGTCTTGCTAGTATAGAATCAATTAGAGAGGTGGTCATAAGTTTGATTGACAGACGAATTCACATTTTTTGTGATGGTTAATCCGCGTGTGAATGGCTATTGAAAATCGAAAGTGTTGTTAACATTTTCTAAGAGAAAGAGATGGAGAGAGTAGAAATGTAGCGATTTAATAGAGCAGATGTAAGGAGCAATGACTCCCTGGATTATATTAATTTTTGGCCCCCATCGGTTCAAATAATTAGAAATTCTAAATTGTATCCTGATATCAGTTAGTCAGAGTAATAATGAGTTTAAGTCAATAAGTTAGTTTGAGTTCCAGACCAGTCAAGAGTACCCATTGAGCCAAGATCCAGTTCCATTAATTCAACAAGTTAAGAACGGCCCCTGAATCGAGCATATAGAGGATAAATCATGTTAGGGCCAGAAAACAGACCGAGCCCTGAAAGGTACCCAGATCCAGTATTAGAAGCAAGAGATGCCCTACCTGCGAGCCACTACGTTGGACGAGATGGAACCCCCCCCCCCCTCCAGCCAAGCAGTGGTAGCAGAAAAGAAGTCAAACGATTTCTAATCGGACAGATTTGGGAAGACACGGTACAGCCTAATTTCAATCACTTATGTCTCAAATGGCCATTCTTTAATTCGTACACATATATCTACACACCCTGATATTATTCTTTATAACTTTCTCATTTGGGAACGTATTATTAATTCTATCAGACATTACATTTTTCCTTAGAACATTCATATTATTCGTAGAAAGCCCTAATTACCTTATCCTAAATTCTATATTTTATCCAGTAAACCATTTGTTAGTATGTATTAAGGTTTTAGATTCAGTCCTTAATTCCGTGACCATATAAGATAAATTCTAAGTCAGTGTTTACAACCATTGTTACCTTGTAGCTATTAGAGCCGTTATTTCTATTGTACATTTAGAAAGAAATAGAACAATTTAAATTAGAGTTCCTGTTGAACATTGTTACCAGTTTGAAATGATTATTGCTAATATATAATTATTGTAGCACCAAGAAATTCCGATCATTATTTAATAAGCTTTAATCTAACGAATTCTTAATTGACATTCACTTTGTTGTATACCTTAAAAGATAATCATTAAGTCTTTACTTGAAATTGTGTTTATCTACTGAAACATATAATTAGTCAAATTGACCCAAGTCAGCTTTTAATTGCCCTTTGAATCAGTATTATTTAGAACCTTAAATTTGATTGCAAACCTAATTGAAATTCCTATTTTGAACTATCATTAACATTTGCACTGCATTTCCATTTATTGTTTTATATACTTATTGTTGACTGTTTAATAAATATTATTTTGATCATTAAGTCAGTTTCCCGTGCCTATTCTTTCCTCTTGGCCGAACCTGTATGCGGAGGTTTTAGTATGCAAGTTATTGGGATAAGTGTTAACTTTATCATAAATCACTTTGTGAATAGTATAATTCACTGGCGCAGTCTTTTACCAACATTTATAATCATTTACTCGACCATGGTTCTATGAATATTATCCCCCGGATCCTTACATTAACGAACATTTAAATATTTTTTATTTATTTTGAGAAATATTTTTTTCCTTTGTAATGAAGATCACAATGCCAATTCCTCAATTGAATCATATTGTATAGCATATTCTTTTGTACAGAATTTTTGTATTTCATAAATAAATATCTCATTCTGAAAATAAGCATTTTTTAAACGAGCCACATCTATTCTTATGTTTGAGGTTCTTTTAAGTATCACCTCTTAAATTCTGTTCTATTTATTGCTTCCCCTTCTGAACAAATAGATTATGAAGAAATAATAGATCTTTACACAGAACGCTTCAACAATTGGCGCTCATATCATAAAACACGGACGATGACTAATTAAAGGACATTTATATGTTCGAATATATAGAGAACTAGCAAAGGTACCCGGCGTTGCCCGGGATAATTCCACTTGAATGTAAACAGAACAATCTCAAAAAATTAAATTAAATTTTGCAATATCTTAAAAATAAACCCATGAAAATGCTTAGAATTAATACAGTAAAAATTCTTAATGAAAATTTCGAAAAAAATCTTTTTAAAGGCTCACAATGGTGCTGGACCTCTCCAAGGATGCCACTGCTAGTCTAAATAATTTCTTACTCACGTAATCTTGCCTCAGATGTATACTTAGTATTGTTGCAATTTCCACTCTTCTCTCGATGTGTTGAAGCAAAACTTGGCCATTCATCACTTTGTGCAGTCTAGCAGTCGCCGATTCTTCTATTTACTTGCTTCCCATTTGCTCAATACATGACGGAGCTAAAGGAGTGCTTCCTCTGTCGTCTTTCCACTCTTTCTCAATAGTCTGCTAACTCTCCATTATCTCCAGTTACTCATCATTTTTAAAGATTATCAAGAAATTGTTAAGTACTAAGAACTCTCTTTTCTAAGAAAAGCCTGAATAACAGGAATTCTATGCATTGTTACAAATTGAAACTTATCCATATTACATCATCATTTTATGTTCATTGTTATAATTCTTGGAAAGATTGCTTTAACATTACATCAACATTCTGTGCTCATTGTTATTGGTGAATTGCGCGTTGATACCATTGTTGATGCGAACACAATGGGCCTATTGTTGCACAAACTTTGCCTTGCATTGTTGGTCATGAGATATATATTGTTGGTTCATGCAGTGTGTTTGTGATTTGCGTGCTGATACCATTGTTGATACCTATTGTTGTACAAACTTTGCCTTGCATTGTTGGTCATGAGATAGTTCTCATTAATATGCCTTGCCATAACCATGAATATCGATTTTTTATCGATATTTATTATTTTTCCGAAATCTGAGGTAGACAGTGACCTTCCTCATGCTTTGAAGGTCATATATGCGAAATTTTATCAAGATCGGAATAAAACTGTAGATTTGTATAAAAAACATACAAACCCACAAACATCCTTCTTTATATATATAGATAGACTAGAAGAGGTACCCGGCGTTGCCCGGGATAGTTACACATGGATGTAAACAGAACAATCTCAAAAAATTAAATAAAATTTTGCAATATCTTAAAAATAAACACATGAAAATGCTTAGAATTAATACAGTAAAAATTCTTAATAAAAATTCGAAAAAAATCTTTTTAAAGGCTCACAATGGCTGGACCTCTCCAAGGATGCCACTGCTAGTCTAAATAATTTCTTACTCACGTAATCTTACCTTAGATGTATACTTAGTGTTGTTGCAATTTCCACTCTTCTCTCGATGTATTGAAGCAAAATTTGGCCATTCATCACTTTGTGCAGTCTAGCGGTCGCGGAATCTTCTATTTACTTGCTTCCCATTTGCTCAATACATCACGGAGCTTCCTCTCTCGTCTTTCCACTCTTTCTCAATAGTCTGTTAACTCTCCATTGTCTCCATTTACTGATCATTTTTAAAGATTTTCAA
>JAHWFO010079372.1:613556-649975 GCA_023313115.1 Rhysida immarginata | reverse complement strand
ACAGTGACCTTCCTCATGCTTTGAAGGTCATGTATGCGAAATTTCATTAAGATCGGAATAAAACTGTAGATTTGTATAAAAAACGTACAGACCCACCCACAGACAGACCCACAAACATCCTTCTTTATATATATAGAAGAAGATAGATTACTACTCTCTCCATTTAACTTTTCAGATACTTTTATTCATTTTGAAGTACACATTTCCGCTAGAAATACGCCTTGCTTTAGCAAACAGAGGCTTCGCTAGCAACCTCATCTAACCCTAGCAAAGAAAGGCTTCTTTATAAAACAAATGATTTCCCTTTCATCCTCGAATGCCTTAAAATCCTATCGCTCCTAAATATTTCGGTTGCCTGAATTATGTGCTGCAGTTATCAACTGCAAAAACGGTAATAGGAACTCTCTATATGATAATTACGCATCCATTAGCCCGGAAATACTTATTCTTATTCCCGTGCTGAGCAGCATAAGCACTTTGAGAAACTTCAAAGTGAAATTGTTGCAATATTTTGACTACGACAATTCTCGATTCTGGAAAGTCGATTTGACAAAGTAGATTCGCGGATCTAGTTTTAGGATTCCAATCTAGTTCCACGAATCGAGTTTCTATCACGTTTGTCCGATTGCATTGTGGATACCAAGCAAAGGCGTAGAATTTTTTAATATTTCTCTCTTTATGCTTTTAAATTTTACTGTTTAATATTCAAAAAATTAGCACATTAACTATATTATCAGCATCATTATTTATATATTTCTTGTAGAATTGATAAATAGAACAGATTTTTAAAATAGGCTTCAGGATAATGTTCAATATACATTTTAACACTTTCAGACTCGGATATGCTCATATCATACACTCACAGAAAAAAATTTGTAATAAGGTTGTGAAAAGATTGTTAAGCGTTGTATTAGGGTTGTAAATCAACGTTTTACAATTGTATTACAACTCTAAAACAATACGCAATGAAAAAGCATTGTTGTTGGATTGTTGCAAGGTTGTAATAAGGTTGTTTCAAGATAATAATTTAATTTTTCAAGTCTTTTTCGGCACATTGCCCACATCGCAGACTGTTTATAGGTTGTGAGGAAGTTGTATTTTTATTTTTCAAATCATGACGGAAATTTCTACAACCTCTTTATAACTCTTTAACAATGTTTGAATTAATAAGGTTGTGAAAGGTTTGTAAAATATTGTAATAAGGTTGTAAATAAAAATTGTAAAACACCCTACAACAACATACAATGAAATAACGTTGTTGTTGGATTGTTGCAAGGTTGTAACAAGGTTGTTTCAAGATAATGATTCAATTTTTCCAGTCTCTTTTGGCACATTGCTCAGATTACAGACTGTTTATAGGTTGTGAGGAAGTTGTATTTTAATTTTTTCAAATCCTTACAAAAACTACCACATTCCTTGTACAACTCTTTAACAATATGCGTATGAATTAATAAGGTTGTGAAAGCATTTCAAATGTTGTAATAAGGTTGTAAGTTAATATTGTAAAACCCTGAAATAACATACGATGAAACGGTAATTGTTTTGAATTGTTGTAAGGTTGTTAATTTTCTTATTTTCTGTTGTAAATATTGCTGAGATTAAAAACTATATAAACGGCTGACCAAAAAATATGTACGCAATATGGGCGTGACAATAATGTGACAGTGGAAGGGGGATGAGTTAAAACGTGACGTCACAAACATAAAAAAAATAAAATAAAATAAAATAAAATAAAATAAAGACATAAACACGATTTTCTACATTGAATACTTTTTACAGTTTTATTTGTTTAATAGTTTGAAAAACTCTTGGTTTTGAATAAGTATCG
Organism: Rhysida immarginata; assembly: GCA_023313115.1. NCBI lineage: Eukaryota > Metazoa > Arthropoda > Chilopoda > Scolopendromorpha > Scolopendridae > Rhysida > Rhysida immarginata. The sequence continues at coordinate 648,147 of JAHWFO010079372.1, read as the reverse complement.
AAAAATTGTTTTTGTTAGAAAAACTTTCAGTTCTACTGTTTTTTTCTAAATATTTGTAAGAATTCAAACTACTAAAAAAATTTATTTGAAATTATTTCAAAGAAAGCTTGAAAAATTAATACAAATTATAATAAAATTGTTTATACTATTCATTTATTTTACGTATATAAGGAAAAATTAATTTTTTCCATTATAATTCATCATATTTCTATCATTGTTATTATGTACCATAGTAAATTTAGTTGCCTGTTGTTGTGAATTTGCCACAAACCGTGCTCAACAATGAAAATGCAATAATTACCCGGGATAATTACACTTGTAGGTAAACAGAACAATCTCAAAAAATTAAATTAAAACTCCCAATTGGTTAAATAATAACTCAATCAATACAACACAGAGCAAAGGGACTATCTATTCTACGAAAAATACGAAAAACAGGAATTCTAGGTGATACACCGGGACTTTATCTAAACTCTTCTTGACTTGCCTCACCACTGCGGAGCATCACCAGATACTTTAGACTCAAGTTTTTCTTGCCTTTGACGCAGAAGTTCTTATACCCTCTTGCTCTGTTCAAAACTTCCGTTGTTCAGATGTTTCTATTGCCCGTATAGCCTTTTCTCTTTTAGCTGCAGAGTTTCTCTGACCAATACTCGTTCTTTCTGTTTCCTTTCCAGACATAAATTATTGCCAGTCGTCTGGATGTTTGATAGGGAGCTCAAGGGAGACACGTGTGACTCCTTTTCCTCCTCAGTGGATGCTGTGTTATTTATGTCCTTACACTGCATCTCATTTTATGATCATTATTTTAAAAATAAACAGATGAAAACGCTTCGAATTAATGCAGTAAAAATTCCTAATGAAAATTCGATAAAATTTTTTTTTAAAAGCTCACAATGGGTGGACCTCTCCAAGGATGCCACTGCTAGTCTAAATAAATTCTTACTCACGTAATCTTACTGTAGATGTACACTTGATGTTGTTGCAATTCCCTTTCTTCTCTCGATGCCTTGAAGCAAAACTTGGCCATTCATCACGTTGTGTAGTCTAGCAGTCGCCGATTCTTCTATTTACTTGCTTCCCATTTGCTCAATACAACACGGAGCTAAACGAGTGCTTCCTCTGTCTTCTTTCCACTCTTTCTCAATAGTCTGCTAACTCTCCATTATCTCCAATTACTAATCATTTTTAAAGATTTTTAAGAAATTGTTAAGTACTAAGAGCTCTCTTTTCTAACAAAAGTCTGAATAACAGGAATTCTATGCATTGTTACAAATTGAAATTTATCTATATTGCACAAACTTTGCCTTTCATTGTTGGTCATCAGATATATATTGTTGATCCCTGTCTAGTGTTTGTGCATTGCGTGTTTATACCATTGTTGATACCTATTGTTGCACAAACTTTTCCTTGCATTGTTGGTCATGAGATATATATTGTTTGTTCTTGCAGAGTGTTTGTGAATTGCGTGTTACCATTGTTGATACCTATTGTTGCACAAACTTTGCTTTGCATTGGTTAACCTATTCTTGGTCATGAGATATTTCTCATTAATATGCCCTGCCATAACCATGAATATCGATTTTTTATCGATAATTATTATTTTTCCGAAATCTGAGGTAGATATTGACCTTCCTCATGCTTTGAAGGTCAAGTATACAAAATTTCATCAAGATCGGAATAAAACTGTAGATTTGTATAAAAAACAAACCCACCCACAAACATCCTTCTTTATATATATAGATAGATAGATGTTTCCAGATAAAACTGCTTAATGATAGTTTACTTTAAATTTTTTTTTATTTCCAAACATAAACATTTATTATAGCTGCATTGGACATAAGAACCATAGCCTATTATGATTATTGTAGGCTATGATAAGAACGGGTTCTATAAATTTAGTACCGGAAGTATTGCCACTCGCGTGTTCGGCGTGGTGCCTGGTGGATCCATTCGTTAAAATGTCCGTCATGTGTTTAGTTATAATAGGGCAAAATAAATTTAAAATTAATGTTAATGGAACTAAGATGGAAGATCTTAAAAATGCCATTAAAGAAAGGAATGATATAATGGCGGTAATGGAAGAAGAAAATATTTATCAGGTAAGTTTTGTTTCGTAAAATTTGTTGAGAATTATGTAACTGTCATATTATAAGGTCAGAAATCTCATCTGATCAGTTCTTTTATTATCGTATTCTTTATTTATCATTTTTTAATTATTAACTGAATCATTTCGGTAAATTTTCGGTATCTGTACAATCGTAACCGCGAGTCAGATCGCAAACGATCATGCGATCAAGGTTATTTTTTAAAGACTGGGGGCTGTGCCCCCCAGACCCCCCTCTAACGAACTGATATGTACCCCAACCTATTTGGTTACAGGGGGCAGTTGGTTTCCCCCCGGCCGGTTACATGAATCGCGACAATTCAATTTGCGGATTCAGTCATTCCCCCCTCTAATAGCGCGTTTGTGCAGATACCGAAGATTAACCGTTGAACCTAATATAGGGATGATATTTTTCAGAGAGCTGCAGCTGATATTAGAAGGTTTTTAATATTTGGGATTGAGGATAATCCATATTCTATCAAACCTATAGCAATGAATTATCTCTCGTTATGTAAATTACACGAATTTTATCAACCTTTCATTTATATAAGGAATAAGATTTAATTAAATAATTAATCAATTTATTTATTTATTTATTTTTAACTTGTTGTTAATATGCAATAAACATACACACACCGAACGGACAGCAATTAGTTAGTAATAATAGAAATCGATAAAACAATTTCTTGTCTACATCGCATCCCTATATCAATCATCCCAAACACTGCACATTAAACTATTGCGGTTTTATTCAGTAATCTTAGAATTTACATATGCAATATTTAGAATAAATAATAATTGTATAAATAACAGTTACTGACCTGTAACGAAGATTCTCCATCGGCGTTATTTGATTTTTCCATTTCACTCAATCTTGGTAAATTTCGGAGCGAGCACATACTTGAGGCAATTCTAAGGGTAAAATAGAAGGCACTGCTCCTGATTTTAAAGATGCTTTCATCTTCATATTTACTAACGGTGCAATAACATGCGAAGATACGTAATCTTCGCATTTAAAATGCCGTGAACATATTACACTTTGTTTTGTATGTTGCTTCCAATCTTTCCTCGTAAATTTCACAAAACGATTCCAGATTCGGTTTACTTTTTCATCAGCGGGAAAACGATGAAAACTATCGCTATCAGCATAAGTGGAACTACATCCAACTATAATACACCTTTTAGGCATTATCGATTGGTAATATTTCGAAATATTTGTTTAAGATTAGATCGTTAATGTTTTCGAAGTATGCTCACATGCGAGGGCTATGGGGGTTACGGGAAATGAGACAAACGAGTTCCCTAGTCTACGTCACTTCCTGTAAATAGCGAAGAGCGGCAAGTATTCTTAAATGACGTCATAATTAACTTTTAATTTTTTATTTTGTAAACAAATTTACGCTCAAAGAATAAAATTATTTAATCAGAGATGCATATTTTAGTGTCTAGTTCAGAAATCAATACATTTTATGCGAGCAAAAATTTCATTTCATCTTACTTACGAAGGTAAGCCTTCTTTGGAGGTAACGTTGGATAGTGCTAGAATTCTGAACATTGTCTGGATATTGTCAATAATATTGCTAGACGCATTACCTGGCGTAGTCCGTAAGGCGCGCGTACCATATAGCAACTTAATTAATGTTCATTTATTTTTGTTTTGTTCTGATAGTGCATCCCATTGCGTCGCTCTTCAGAGAAAACAATTTAGCCATTCGGGTTCCAGTAATCCTCCCGCCAAAAGGATTACAAGACGGGTTCGCCGTTGTACAGTAGAGAACTTCAGATGTCCGCAGAAGTATATGAGAATATTGCAAGATAAACATTTTTATGCCAAGTAGTTGCATTGATCAAGAATACTTTGGCATATCTTGTAATTAAAGCTATTAGGCGGAAGCATCATATGTTAATTTCTATTAATGCTAAATTTTAGGATTAATATTTGGCAGGCCAAGACGGTAGGTGAGTCTCCGTTCCTGTGAAGTATCCTTTCTTTATTGCCTTTTAAATTAAACTAGATTGTTGGGTTAAGGCCTCAGATGTTAATTACTATTAACGTTAAATTTTCTGGATTAATAGTTCATAGACAAGGATCTTTTTGTTTTGACTTTAAATTAAACTCAATTAATAGGCTAAGGCCTCACATGTTAAATTTAATTAACGTTAAATTTCTAGATCAATAATTCTTAGACTAGGACAGTTACTGAGTCTCTGTTATTATATACTTCCATTTCTTTAAAGCTTTGGAATTCATACGAGAAATTCTGTTTAATCATTCAACTTAATCTTGATTGATTTATGCAGTTATTGTAATCACTTAGTATCGCGCAGAAGCATCTAATGATTATTTGTACTTTTGTTAATTTGAATATTTTTGGATACTTTGACAATTTCAATAAAACTAATTCTTCAAATGCCAACTTTGCTACCTTTATCAATTCCCACATTCCCTCACTGATAGTTACGTTACACTACTACAGCAGAAAGGCAGAGTGTAACTGGCTTCTCAGCAACGTTCTTCATTATCGTCCAATAGAGCGGCTCACCTTTACCCAAGTATATTCACCGTCGATAATAATGCGACATCTTGTCAAGCATACAATTATTGTAATTTCATGAATACGCTTCCACTTGTTTGTTTTATTTGTTGCTTTTTTTTTGTTTTTGTTTTTTATTTGCTAAGCTTACGAAATGTTCAGTATTGTACTTGATTTTGGCTATTATTCAAATGATCATTAAACTTATTTAATTTATCTCACCTTATTCTGTCATTTATTTGTGACTGGCATTGCTTCGAGAGCCGTACGTTTATCACTGGTAATGGAGCACAGAGTCCATATGAAATTCTGTTTTATATTGGGTAAAACATGTAATAATAATAATTATAAACTGGAGATAGTCTCCAAACACAGGTAATAATTTTGCGATTGAAAAATGAAAGGAAAAATTCTGCGATCTGGATTCGAACCAGGAACCTCGATTATTATGGCCAACGCCTCTGCCAATTGGGCTATCGCAGGCAACCAAGCTGTCACAAGGTGTCAACGCCCAATGGTAGAGGCGTCGGCCATGATAGTCGAGGTTCCTGGTTCGAATCCAGGTCGCAGAATTTTTCCTGCCATTTTTCAATCGAAACATTATTGGGTAAAACCGCAAAGAAAACCCACGAATTGTTAAAGGCAGTGTACGGTGAAGACGCTGTGACCAGAAAATGTGTGTATGAGTGGTTTAAGCGTTTCCATGAAGAACGAGAATCTCTCGAAGATAAACCACAATGTGAAAGGCATTAAACCGCACAATATCGAACGCGTTCGTCACCTTCTACTATAATATCCAAAGATTTTCTGACGTTCCGTATATTCAAATGACGAGGGAACTTCAAACAGTACCGAAATTGGACTTTTCGTACGTCATGCAACAGTTGTAAGAACGATGTCAAAAGTGTATTGTTCTTATCGTCTCTGAAATACCTGTCCTTGTTTGTTTTTCGGAGTCATTCACTTTCCGGTTTCACCTTGTTTTGGAATATAAAATCAAAGTCGTCAACATGGCCAAGCACCACCCAACTGCTTGAACCTAAAATATCGTTATTGTCGACGAATATTGAAAAATATATAAAAACTAGCAGAGGACCCGGCGTTGCTCGGGATAATTACACTTGTAGGCAAACATAACAATCTCAAGAAGTTAAATTATAACTCCAAACTGTTTAAATAATAACTCTATGAATAAAAAACAGAGCGAAGGGACTATCCATTCTATCAAAAATCCGAAAAACGGAATTCTAGGTGATATACCCTTTTTATTTGCCCTTTATTTACCTCTTGTTCACCTGCCTCAGATTAAAATGATATCCATCTTCACCACCAGGGAACATCATCGGATACTTTAGACCCAAGTGTTTTTGCCCTTGACGTAGAACCTCTTATATCCTCTTGCTCTATTCGAAACTCCCGTTGTACAGATATCTCCAATGCCCGTATAGCTTTTTCTGTTGAAGCTGCAGAGTTTCTCTGACTAATACTCGTTCTTTCTCTTTCCTTTCCAGATACACAAATTTTTGCCAGTCGTCTGGACGTTTGATAGGCAACTCAAGAGAGAAACGTGTGACTCCTTTGCCTCCTCAATAGACGCTGCCTTATTTATGTCCTCTCACTGCATCTTCAATTTATGCTCATTATTAATAATTCTTGGACACAAACGTTCAATCATCGCATTATCAGCATCTCAGCTTCCAAAATATTCACATTCACACAGAATGTAGTCAAAATCTATTTTTATGAAATGTTTGGATCTTTTTTTTTTTTTTTTTTTTTTTTTTTTTTTATTAAATTTTGAAATATCATAAAATAAACACATGAAAACGCTTAGAATTAATACAGTAAAAATCCTTAATGAAAATGCGAGAAAAAATTTTAAAGGCTCACAATGGATGGACCTCTCCAAGTACGCCACTGCTAGTCTAAATAATTTCTTACGTAATCTTACTTTAGATGTACACTTGATGTTGTTGCAATTCCCTTTCTTCTCTCGATGTCTTGAAGCAAAACTTGGCCGTTCATCACTTTGTGTAGTCTAGCGGTCGCCGATTCTTCTATTTATTTGCTTACCATTTGCTCAATACAGCACGGAGCTGAAGGAGTGCTTCTTCTGTCGTCTTTCCACTCTTTCTCAATAGTCTGCTAACTCTCCATTATCTCTAGTTACTGATCATTTTTAAAGATTTTCAAGAAATTGTTAAGTACTAAGAACTCTCTTTTCTAAGAAAAGCCTGAATAACAGGAATTCTATGCATTGTTACAAATTGAAGCTTATCTATATTGCACGAACATTGCCTTGCATTGTTGGTCATGAGATATACAGGGTGTCCCATGTAACCTGTACCAGCGAAGGTCTGTGTTCTGGGGACGCCAATAACTATCGATTGGACGCCATGTATGTTCCGCGATTTTTTGTAGTTTTCGAGATGTGAATTTTTTTGTTTTCAGATTTTTTAAAATTTTGGAGGGTTTTAGCTATAACTTTTTCTGTGAAGTGATTCTCTGAGATTTTCTTTGTTAGTATTATGGCTAGCATGTATGTTCGTCTGTAACAACACTAAACACCAAACTTCTAACTACTACTAGTTCAGATTTTGATCACAAAATTAAAATTTCTGTTTGAGAGAAATTGTTACTTGATTTCAATTTGAAAAAAAACTTAATTATTATTACTTAACCCTGACTGAATAACTTCCTGATAATTTTAAAAACTTTATGGGTTCCTTAGCTCTCAAAATAACACAAAAAGTTGGTATTTTAAAGGGCCTTTTTAGGCGAAAACGGACTAAAATAGTGATACAGTCGAAAATAGTGAAATTAAGAATGAAAGATAAAAAGTTGTAAAATAACGTATTTACCATCAAATCATAATTATTTTTTCACATTGTGCTAAATGAAACAACAGATATAATCTTAAGAAATTATTTATTTATTACTGCTTTCACAATAAATGTTCAAAGTGCCTGCCACCTGCCGCAGTGCACAGACGGCACCAACGCAAAAAATTACCTCGCAAATCTCGGAAGGCTTGGGTCTTTTTTCGTATTATTTCTTGAGCTTCATTTAATTTAGTGTTTAACTCCTCCAAACTCGAGAATTCGTGATGGTACGCCAATTCCTTATAACATCCCCAGATAAAAAAAATCTATGGGTTCAGGTCAGAGGACCTTGGAGGCCAGGCGATTGGTGCATTTAAATTGTGCTTTAAATAAAAGTTGTACTTGCGAGTAAAATTTTATGTAAATACGTTATTTTAGATCTTTTTATCTAACATTCCTAATTTCATTATTTTCAACTGTATCAACTTTAAACTCCGTTTTCGCCTAAAAAGGCCCTATAAAGTACGAACTTTTTTGTGTTATTTTGAGAGCTAAGGAACCCATAAAGTTTTTAAAATTATCAGGAAGTTATTCAGTCAGGGTTAAGTAATTTTTTTTCAAGTTGAAATCAAGTAACAATTTCTCTCAAACAGAAATTTTAATTTTGTGATCAAAATCTGAGCTAGTAGTAGTTAGAATTTTGGTGTTTTGTGTTGTTACAGACGAACACACATGCTAGCCATAATACTAACAAAGAAAATCTGAAAGAATCACTTCACAGAAAAAGTTAAAGCTAAAACTGTCCAAAATTTTAAAAAATCTGAAAATAAAACAAAAAATTCATATCTCGAAAACTACAAAAATCGCGGAACATACATGGGGTCCAATCGATAGGTATTGATGTCCCCAGACCACAGACCTTCGCTGGTACAGGTTACATAGGACATTCTGTAAATTGTTGATCCTTGCATAGTGTTGGTGCATTGCGTGTTGACACCATTATTGATACCTATTGTTGCACAAATTTTTCCTTGCATTGTTCGTCATGAGATATTTCTCATTAATATGCCTTGCTATAACCGTGAATATCGACTTTTTATCAATATTTATTATTTTGTCGAAATCTGAGGTAGACAGTGACCTTCCTCATGCTTTGAAGGTCATGTATGCAAAATTTCATCAAGATCGGAATAAAACTGTAGATTTGTATAAGAAACAAACAAACAAACCTACCAACAAACCCACCCACAAAGTAAATGGTCGATGTCTGGAAAACTAACAACTCTCTGTACGTGCAATTTTTAAAAAAAAAAAATGTTAAAACTATACACGAAACAGGGAAAATTCCTCCAATTAATAGATTCGTGGGGCGGTCACAAAATGTTTGATGAAGTTTTTTTTGGACGATAATGGTATAGGAACATGTATTATTAAAATTATTCCTCCTAAATGTACACCTTTATGTCAACCATGTGACGTATATTTTTACAGACAAGTAAAAAAAATTCATCAAGAACTGTTCCTTTATTATAACAGTTATTAAAATTTATTTACTAACACAGATCAGTTACAGCAGTTGTTCAAAGTGTTTGTGTCGTTCCACACATGGCGGTTGTGGCAATTGAAGAGACCATCCTTGGTCAACTGTGCTTCATCAGAAAACAAAACAAGTTCACCAAACGCGGGTTTGACGGCAGTATTCCGAAGATACCAGTCGGAAAGTGCACACGTAGTTGGTAGTCGTTGGGTCGCAAAGCCTGCACAGTCTGTTTATGGTATGGATGTTGCCCATTGTCATGCATGACGTTCCAGAAAATTGTTTGACTGTCCTTCACAGCATGTGCGACTGCACGGATGCTTGTTGAGGGATCCTCTGCAAACCGTTGCAGTATCTCCTCTTCCACACGTCCTATTCTCACATGTCTTGGAGTTCTGCTGTAACCGTTTTGCGTTAGTAAATAAATTTTTCTCGCAAAACTAGTATAAAGAAAAGTTGTTTGTTCCGACTATCCCTACTACCTCTCCAAGTTTGGCAGTGGAATTAATTTTCACTCTGTATAAAAAAATCACATGTAATTGAGATCGCATTCACGCATTAAGAAGTACAAGAAAGGGATACGATCGTTTCAAATAGCATGTCCTACCTAAATAAAATCACAGTTTGCGTATCTTCCGTAAAAATAATATTCCGGAAAATGTTCACTTACGGTTAAATATGATGATTTTCGAAAACACGACAATGATAAAGATCATAAAAGAGCCGCAGAAGCGATTTCAGGGAAATAAGCAATGACGAAAGTGATACCGAATTCTAATGGGAAAATCAAGGCATCGTTCATTTCAGCTATGAAAAATATTTATTTCTTAGCGCAAATAGACTTGGCTAAAGAAAAATTTTAAAAATTAATTGAACTATTGTCACGGAATCCGCAATCCATTGAGGATTCCGTCGACAACGTCGGCAGCTTTCGCATCCGGATCATTTACTCAACGAGGTGGAAAGCGAGCCGACGTGGGGCTCGTCGTCGCAATTTCGGCAACTCTACAGACTTGAGCTCACTGGGCGGAGCTTCTCCTATGCCATGACACAGGCACCGCCATCTAGAGAGAAACAGAGAAACGCCATCTTTTAGGTGGCGTTGACACAGATCGCAGATTACTTAAGTAAAAATAATATTTGAAATCTTATAAATTTAATAAAGACTCGTTTGTCGAGGTTCCCGATAGGAAAATAGTTAACGTTTTTGACTATCATCTGTGTAGCTAGGTTCGATTTCCCTTTCGGTGACTTTTTTTTCTTTTCAAAAATTATTTTATATGTTTCTTCAATATTAAATAATATCGAGAATAAATAAATAGTAAATGCAAAGATGTAAAAATGAAAATATAAAAAAAACAAATTAGTAAATAAAATAAATTAACAAACATAAGTAAGCTTACGTAAAAAGACAATTTACAATTAAAAACTTAATAATGATTTTTTTTTCTTTACTCTATCACAGCTATCTACTCATGTAGGCTGTGATTCTGCATACTTGGTTGCATTTAAATAATCTTATTCTGTTATTAGTTTCTTCATTTCGTCCAACTTACTTTGTTAATTTTCACACGGATTTTCATTTTCTTTGCATTTTTATAACTTTTAGCACGCCTTTATCTTGTTCATTTTGGGTTTTTTCCCCCACCTCTTCTTTTACAATTTTAAATACATTCTAATTTTGTGCTCTCTGTAATTATGTTTGTTCTATAATGTTTTCTAATTGTTATTTCATATTTCATATTTGTATATGTACCATCCAGTGGTGTAAAATAACTTGAGATAACTAGTGGTCTCCCGACTCAATAGATTACATAATTTGTATTAATCCCCATTTTTTGCTAGTTTTTTTTTTAATTTTAAATGGTATATTTTATTATTTTTAATTATTATTATGAAAATACACTAGTTTCACGTTTTTCTTTTATTTGTCCAAGAAAATAAATTTTTTTAAGCTTCTGCCAAAAACCCAACCTCTCAATGAAGAGTACCAATGCTTTTTCTTAAGTAATTGAGATATTTTCTTCTAATTATTTTACTTTATGCATTCTAATCTGTAATTATTCTCCTGTCATGACATATGTAGTAAAAAATAAAAATCATCTTTATTAAAATCGTTAAAATCGCAAGATCACTTACAAAAAACATCAAGCACATTAAAAACGATGTTAATCTGCACACAGTATTCAAGAAATACTACGATTGTCCAATTTTGTTCAATGGTAAGAGGAACAAACGTAGTGGTATCATGTCACTCAAATGCCCGAACCTTCTTGATCCCACTTGCTGGGCTGTTTTTTCTTTTCTGTTTCAGAAGACTTTATTTTTCGAAATAATGATAATTTAAAACCAATAAAACCTAATAAACCTGACTCTTCAATTAATCTTGTATTAAATTTATCTTCAGCTGCCATTTTCTGGTTGCGCCATCTCCTATCAATAATGTTAACTTGGACCAAAATTAGAACCAAAATATATTAGGATGAATTGAGATAAAATATCAGATCGTATTTTTGTATTTATTTTAGAAACATATCAGTGTTTTTCCGACGAAGATTCTCTGAAAGCTCTTATTTTCCTATTTTCCTCTTATTTTAGTTATTAGGCAACCGTTTTGAACGTCGGAGTTACTTAAGCTATTTCTACTACGTAGCCTGTGCAAATGACACGTCATAGGTGAAGCCACGCCCACAGAGCCCAAGTCTGTAGAGTTGCCGAAAGTGCCTCGTCGTCACCCACGTAATGAGGAAGGAGCGAATGGGAGACAAGAGCGGGAAACTCGAGACGGAAACGAGAAGAGACGAGATCGAGGCGGAAGCTGAAAAGAAAGCGAGCGAGACGGACGGGAAAAAATGGCCGACCCGACATTACCTCAGGCTCATCGACTCAAAAGGGAACGAACCTTCGGACAATATCTAGGAACCTTCTCTGCCGCTGTGGGAACCAGAGACAATCAATAAGGAGACCTGGCATTAGCTCATTTTACGTGTAATGCGCATTTTTCACGCGCAGATCCTGTTCCATAAGTTTTATCCAGATGGCGCTGCGGGTGATGACGTATTGGTTTCAATAAAAGTGAAAATGAAAATTGAAAACGACCGTTAGTTCGTTAACGTGTGTCTGACATGTCAAGCAGTGGGCACCCCACAGTGAAGTGCACGATGGAGATATAGCGTTTGTAAGGCGGTGTTTGTTGATCTTGAAACGTTGAATCGTCAATGGAAGCATCGCCAATTTTATCTAAACATGTCATCTGCAGCGTTTTAGTAAGCATTTAGTAAAAATATCTGTCGTTTTTACTTAAATATCAGAGCAATTGTGCGACGAGGAGCAATTGTGCTAATTGACGAGAAATGAAGAATTTATTTTTCATGCATGACTCTGATGATCGTTCGTAACAGTCAATGTAATTTAAGAGGACCCTCAGAACTTATGTATGTTTGTACAAACTCATTAGATTGTAATTTAATGAAATTGCTTATATTTTTTAATGAATAATGTTTCAAGATGAAGCAACGAATTCTTTGTTTTTTGCATGTATAATTTTGTTTTAATTTTTGCTTTACTTCGTTTGTTAATGTTAAATAAATGTTTGAACTGTTTATCAAATGTTTTCTCAGTGGGGTTTTTTTATGGACTATTTTAATTTATCATTTTGTAGCATTAACATTTCACAGGAATTAATACAATTTAAAATAGATAAAATTAAATTAAAGTAAAATATATAAAAATAAGTAAATAAAACGAAATAAAAAATAATGAAATAAATAAAATATAACCTTATAGAAATTCGAAAATAGTAATAACTAAAAATAAAAATAAAAAATAAATAAAAAAGAAAAAAAATAAATAAAAAAGAAAAAATAAAAAAGATTCAGAAGAGCAAGCAGCGCAATTTACTGTATTGACGTAAATTATGACTGAACTATACGACGTCATTCATGAGCGGTCCACATAGTGTTCCATTGGTTTTATCCAGAGGGCGCTTATTACCAGTCATATTACAAAGTTTGTATGGGAAAAGCTGCAAATGTCAGGTCTCCTTACTGATTGTCTCTGGTGGGAACGAGCGCGAAGACGGGAACCTCGCCGTAGCGAAGCCAGCCGAGTCCAAGCCGTACGAGGTGAGCACTTTTACTCAAGGGAAATATAGAAACGTTCCGCTTCCTAAATTATCTAATTGGGATTCCACCGTGTCCCTGAACTTTCTCGTAAGGGCACAACTTCAAGTATTCCTTTATAAGAAAGTTTCTTTAAAAGCATTTTCGGAAATAAAGAGTTATGAGCTCCAGTATGATTCCCAAGTGCGGGGGCTTTGGCCTTATGGACTAGACTCTTATAATCGCAAGCAATTAGGCTTTGTGCTGGTGTCCTAAGCTCAGCTCTACGAAACTGTCGTAATTCTATTTGCCTGACTTATGTTTAATTTTCGCCCTTCCGTCAACGGCCATTATTAGTGGCTAGCAAGACTCATTTTCTACGCTAGTTAATTGAACGTTAACATCGCTCCTCGGCTCTACACAATTGTTAAATTGTCGCCCTGGAAAAAAGTGCATGCCGAACGATTTGAGGAGATTGACGTTTTCCCATATTTCCTAACGGAATCATCCGTTGGTGTTCTGATTATGATTCAGCTTCAACGGGTGTTGTGTTTAGATAGTGCATCTCATTTGTGATTCGTTTTATTCGTCAATTGCGAAACCTAATTTCTAAAGTATCCAAATGCCTGCAGTAGCATCTCATTAAATATTCTGGTCACGAATATTCAGGGTGTTTATACTTACAAATGTATTATAAACTGTGGTGGTGAGTGCGTATGTGTTTGCCCAAGTGTATCAAGCCTTACGCTCCAGATTCCCGAGTATCGGCCCTCAATTAATTTTCTCGACTAGTGACTTGTGTAGATAATCTACCCCGTCATTTATACCTCATGACCGTAAACTTTAATGAATATCACTCTCATCCCAATTCGAAGTGTGTCTTCAACGTATGCTTGCAGCATATTGTGAGCTACTTCGCAAGTCGTAGAGTGTGCTTCAGGTCTATTAGAAGCTAAGCATTTGTGTGATAAGCCATGTGTTAGTGCCATTTTCCTATCGCTAACGAATCAGCGATTATTTACTTGAATATTTTTGCGTGTGCATAAGGATTCATTTAGTGTGCTTTGCAACTACGTATATCTTTGGGTATCACAAGCGTTGATATTACGAATCTCTTCATGTGTTTAAATAATTAAGAGATCTTAATATTTATTGCTTAATTTATTTATTCTTAGCTAAATTAAGATTATTTAGATTAAGACTTTATTTTAATTCCCAATAAAATACTTTAATCAGTTACATTTTCATATCCGCCTTACACATGACAACTATGCAGGTCGCGGGCGCCGATCCCACATATGCTCTACTGTCGAAAGGTCTGGTGACTTCGCAGGCAAAGGTAGCGTCTCAGTCCCATGTAGAGCCCTTTGCACAATGGCTGCATTATGTGGGCGAGCACTGTCTTGCAGCAGTATGTTATTTGGTATGCATTGGGGACTTAATAGAGACTGGAATTGAAGAATTTCACGGATATACCGGTTGGTTTTCATTGTACCCTGCACAAACATCAAACTGGTGTGGAGCTTAACCAGTACCTGCCCTCACCAAAACTCCTTGTGAAGGACCTCTATGGCGTTTCACATAATATGCCAAATGCCTCCTCATACTTCCGCGATGCCATGTCCTAATGCGTCCATCGTTGCGACCAGGAGCGAACCACGATTCATCCAAGAATACTAAATGTCGCCATTCCTGCCTCCAATACTCTCATCTACACAACAGAAGACGTGCTTAACAATGGATCTATGTCAATATCAAATTGAGCAGAGGACATTGTGCCTGTAGTACACTTTGATTCAGACGTTGTGCCCATAGTCCACTTTCATTCCGGATTGTCCTGTGGAACATTACTCTTGCTGGAAATGGCCGCACACATTGCATGATCTGTGTGGATATTGTGATTGAATCCACTTGCATATATTCTGGTATGTGTGTCCTCACGATCTGCAGTGCGACGCTGACTGCCAGATCCTTTCTCCTTGATGTGTTAGCTTCCGCTCTTCATTCTGCAAAACACCGAGTCACGATGCCCACTCCACTGTTCATATGACAAGCAATTCGTCGAGCAAAACTCGATTCAGCCCTTTTAAAACTGCTCCAAAAGATGATACTGAGGTCGCTGTCGATGGCCAGACATCCTCTGTGATCCCTAGTTAGTCAATACCAGTAGCAATTGTGATTTTGCAGTCCGTGCAGTGTCATTTTATGTGCATCAGTTTGACACGTGGACACATAAATATCATGGTTCTGGTTACGTTTTTCAGACCTCACGTGTTTTTAGGTATTACAGTTTGGTAAAGTGGTTATTCCTGTGACATTTTTTGGGGCGTTTCACTTTCTCTGTCCAATATTGTATTGATCCTGTCGGGCAAAAGCTAGGAGTAGGTAGCAGTACATTTTCTGAAGAATCCGGGCGACTTCCGGTCCTTCATCTAACAGCAGTGGTTTTCTTTACCCGTTTCAGCGAAGAAAAAATTTCAGTTCTTGAAAAACAATTTTTCAGCAGGTGAAAGATGAAAGGAATGTTATCAGGTTATTTAATCTTTTTATTATTTTCATATTTTACTAGCAGAGGTACCCGGCCTTGCCCGGGATAATTACACTTGTAGGTAAACACAACAATCTCAAAAAATTAAATTATAACTCCCAATTGGTTAAATAATAATTCAATCTATACAACACAGAGCAAAGGGACTATCCATTCCTAGAAAAACAGGAATTTTAGGTGATATACCAGGACCAGATACTTTAGACTCAAGTTTTTCTTGGTCTTGACGCAGAAGCTCTTGCTCTATTCAAAACTCCCGTTGCTCAGATGTTTCAAATGCCTGTATAGCTTTTTCTGCTTTAGTTGCAGAGTTTCTCTGACCAATACTCGTTCTTTCTCTTTCCTTTCCAGGCACATAAATTTTTGCCAGTCGTCTGGACGTTTGATAGGGAGCTCAAGGGAGACACACGTCACTCCTTTGACACACCAATAGAAGCTGCCTTATTAATGTTCTGTCATTGCATCATCATTTTATGCTCATTATTAATAATTCTTGGAAACGAACGTTCAATCATTGCATTATCAGCATCTCAGTTTCCAAAATATACATATTCCCACAGAATATAGTCAAAATGTATTTTTATGAAATGTTTGGATCTGATGTACTACCAAATAAGCTAGGTGATAATCCCGGACGAGGCTTGGACTTTTTTTTGGATTAAATTTTGCAATATCTTAAAAATAAATGTTAGAAAACGCTTAGAATTAACATAGTAAAAATTCTTAATGAAAATGTGGAAAAAATTTTTTAAATACTCACAATGGATAGACCTCTCCATGTATGCCGCTGCTAGCCTAAATAATTAGTCACGTAATCTTACTTTAGATGTTCCCCTTGATGTTGTTGCAATTCCCACTCTCGATGTCTTGAAGAAAAACTTTGGCCATTAATCTTTGTGTGGTCTAGCAATAGCCGATTCTTCTACTGACCTGCTGACCATTTGCTCAATACAGCATGGAGCTAAAGGACCACTTTCTCTGTCGTCTTTCCACTCTTTCCCAATAGTCTGCTAACTCTGCATTATCTCCAGTTACTGATCATTTCAAAAGATTTTCAAGAAATTAAAGTACTAAGAACTCTCATTTCTAAGAAAAGCCTGAATAACAGGAATTCTATGCATTGTTACAAATTGAACCAAATTGAAACTTTACCTTTCATTGTTGGTCATGCGATATATATATATATATATATATATATATATATATATATTGTTGGTCCGTGCAGAGTGTGAATTGCGTGTTGACACCATTGTTGATACGTATTATTGTTGCACAAACTTTTCCTTGCGTTGTTGGTCATGAGATATATATTGTTAGTCCGTGCAGAGGGGGCAGCTATAGCCCAGTTGTCTTGCCTTGCTCAATGCAAAGGTGGAGTTAAGCAACCTTGGGCGTGGCTAATCACAGGTTGGGTGACCACCTGGAAATTTCCATCTCCCCCCGTGCTTCGGAGGTGACGTAAAGCCGTCAGTTGCATTGTTGGTCATGAGATATATATTATTCTGTTCAGGGTGTTTGTGAATTGCGTGTTGATACCTATTGTTTCACAAACTTTGCCTTGCATTGTTAGTCATGAGATATTTCTCATTAATATGCCTTGCCATAACCATGAATATCGATTTTTTATCAATAATTATTATTTTTTCGAAATCTGAGGTAGACAGTGACCTTCCTCATGGTTTGAAGGTCAAGTGTGCAAAATTTTATCAAGATCGGAGTAAAAGTGTAGATTTGTATAAGAAACAAATAACCCACAAACAAAGAAACATCCTTCCAGAGTGTGCAAGGAACAGTTTTGGTATTGGCAACATCTGGTAATCTTAAGTAAACGCGAAAATGCCGTACAATTGTTGTGTTCCATAATCCTTGGCAACTTCTAATCACCGCCCACAAGTGCCATAATGAAGATACTCACAAAGCTCTGGTGTCTAGTATTAAAAGCAGGAATGTGTATTAAAGCAGGGATGTGACTTTCTGATGGTTTGAAGTGGAGAAATTCTCGATCTGCGGGCTAGGTTCCCGTCTCCCATTGGGCTTTCAACCGTGACAACTTGGTTGTCTTTAAGACACCTTGAGACAGCTTGGCTCTCCGGGTGTCTGCGATAGCCCAATTGGTAGAGGCGTCGGCCATGATAGTCGAGGTTCCTGGTTCGAATCCAGATCGCAGAATTTTTCCTTCCATTTTTCAATCGAAAAATCATTAGCAGGGATGTGCTTAAAATTCAACACCACCAGCTCAAATAAGAAAAAAATGTTGAAGTACGTGGTTAGGAATGTTGATGTAACCTATGTCCTTGAGGACTTTTGTGACGACCTCAAAAAGTCTAATTATTTCTCGGAAAAAGGAATCGGGCTGAAAAAAGCAAACTGTTCAGTAGAAATGCCAATGGTTCTGGTGCTCCTACAAAATACTGAACATAATAAAGACGTTCCAAAGCCTAAACCATATTGGACCACTAAGTATTACGGTCCAAATTTACCGAGAAAGTTGCAATGTTTTAGTTGTTAACTTTTCGGGCACTATCTCGGGGTTGCATTGAATCACCCCGCTGCAACAAGTGATTGTTCTAATGTTAAGGGTAAAGATCCCCCCAAATACATACGATGCGCAAGTCAACACACATCCAGCTACACGAAATGCCCAAAATACTCCCATCCCAGGAAATTCTAAAGCACCAAAGCAGTGGAAGGAAGAACTTATGCTTCTGTTGCCTCCAGTTCTATCGGTAGAGGAATCATAGACCACAACGAATTGTCTAGATTATTTAGTTATATGGGGAACTTAATGAATCTTCTCAGGGAAAGAAGCAAAGGTTTGCCTCTCAGTCGAAACAGAAATTAACAATGTACAGACACCCTTATAGAGTAAATAAACAAGGTAAGCTTCGTTGCTCAATTTGGAATGCGAGAGGGCTCTCTCGCAATCACATAGTTTTACAACTTCCTTACATGTTTGAATATTGATATTGCCTTTGTGTGTGAGACTCATCTCAAACCGAGTCGGATATTCAAATTGCCCAGTTATTCTGTCTACCACAAAGATAGAACTCTTACAAATGCTGCTGCCCTACCGTCTGGTGGGGCACCAATCACAGTCAAACAAGGCATCGATCATCGCGAGACCACCACTACTACTTTCGTGGGAATGGAAGCCGTGTCCGTGATCATAATCGACGTGGACATAGGGGAAGATAAATTTATATCCTTGTATAACTCGCCCAGGCATAAGCTTGACCTCTGTACTTACTTACTTACTTACTTTTCAAACCCGCTTATCCGTTAGGGTCGCGGGGGCAGCAGCCCTATGGAGGATCTCCAGCGATCGCGATCTTCCGCCATCAGGCGCATGTCCTCCCTGGTAATATCCAAGCGACTCGAACCCAGATTCTCCATGTAGTCTAGCCACCTGGTTCTAGGCCGACCCCTTGGTCTCTTACCCACCGGCTTGGAAAATAACAACTGCCTAGGAAGACTAGTTTGCGGCATCCGTATCACGTGGCCATACCAGCGCAACTGAGATCTCTCGATGCGGAGAAGTAGCGGCTCAACACCTAAAGATTCCCTTATTGTGCTGCTGTACACTCTTATCTAGTAAGGTAACACCTGCCACACCTCTCAGGAATCTCATTTCGGCCGCTTGTACCCGCGATCGCACTCTTTCGGTCATTACCCAAGCCTCATGACCATAGGTGAGAATGGGGACAAAGATAGATTTGAAGACGGAGAGCTTGGCTTTGTTACCCAGCTCTCGTTTCGTTACCACGGATCGCCACAGTTCACGTCTGACACAGCTTGCTGCACCGATCCGAGCATCCAATTCTTTCTCCTGCCGTCCATCACTCGTGAATGCAATCCCGAGATACTTGAACTTCTCCACCTGTCTCAATGAGGCTCCCCTAACATGGAGAGCGCACTGAGCAGGCTGTCTTGAAAGAACCAGAACTTCGGTTTTAGCCACACTGATCTTCATCCCAGCTTCTTCACATTTGGCTGCAAACCGGTCTAGTGCATGCTGAAGGTTCGTGCGAGAAGACCCAAGCAGGACAAGGTCGTCCGCAAAGAGCAACCTCTCCACCAGGCAGTCGCCCACACAAACACGCTCATCGCCTGGGCTGCCCCTGTCTATCCAGTCCATAAAGATAATGAACAAGATGGGCGACAGTATGCACCCTTGGCGGAGTCCAACACCCACGGTGAACGGTCTTGACTTCATGCCATTTATCCGGACACACATCTCAGAACTTTCGTACAGAGACATGATAGCAACCAGTAATTGCCCATCCACTCCATACTCTTGCAACACTTGCCAGAGCTTCTCCCGAGGAACCCTGTCATATGCTTTTTCGAGGTCCACAAAGCAAGCGTAGACCTCTTTTGCATACTCCCAGGATTTCTCAAAGATTTGCCTTAGAGCAAAGATGTGATCCGTCGTGCTTCGGCCAGGTCGGAAACCACACTGCTCCCCCGACAGTTTGGAGTCGACTATTTCCCGACTTCTCTTCTCCAGACACTTAGCGTACACTTTCCCAGGAATGCTGAGCAAAGAGATGCCTCGATAGTTGTTGCAATCTCTCTGATCTCCCTTTTTGAAGATAGGGATCACAATTCCTGTCTGCCATTGCTTAGGGGCCTGTCCAGATATCCAAGCAACCTGACACACTCGAGTCAGCCACAGGATACCATCCTGATTTAAGGCCTTTAACATCTCGGACCGGATTTCATCATCACCTGCAGCTTTGCCAGTCTTCAGGGACTTAATTGCCCATCTGACTTCTGTTTCAGTGATACTACCGTGACTATTCTCCGCTCCAAGGTGCACCTCGTATGCCTCAGTTGTTGTTGTCACCGGATTAAGAAGAGATGCAAAGTATTCCTTCCACCTATGCAATACGCTCTCCTCCGTTTTCAGAAGCCTCCCATCTGAACTCCTAATAGTTTGTGATGAAAGAGACTTCTTTCCACGGAGGCGGCGCACGGTCTGCCAGAACACCTTGTTTGCCGAACCATAGTCTGCCTCCAATTTCTCCCCGAACTTCTCCCAGGCCTTGGCTTTAGCTGTTGATACTGTCTTTGCTGCTGCTTTTCGCGCCTCAGTGTACCGCACTCGCCTCTGTATAACGGGTTATTTTAACGGGTTAGTGGAACGCCAAACACCCACCCTGGAATTCCATACGTATGAACCATAAAGGCTCTATTCTCCACGGTTACTTGATAAATCAAGTTGACATCTTAGTCATCGCTTCTCTTGAAGACGCATACTATTGCGACCACTCGTCCGTCAGTGACGTACAGTCGGGTACAAAAAGGTTTTTACCTGCTCCGTAGGGGCTGAGCTTAGCGAATGTTGATCGGTTGCATAATCAGGTACTTGTACTAGGAGTCATGGCAGATTAGAATGGACCTGTCCCTTCTTAATGAAAATAGGGTAGCAGGTATACGCCTGGGATGTGCCGTCACGGGTTCTCACTTGACAATAATAAGCGATAGCAGCTGCCTCGAATGGCAGAGTTCGAATCCGATATGGATAGACATTTTTTTTTGTTCATTATCGCGTTTTTGACTTCGTTTAAGTTTTAAACGATGTATGTAAAGAACACCATAAACAGATTAAATTTTTTTCAACCAAGTGGGCAATTTGATCTGTTTATTTGAGGGTTTAAAAAACTTTTCATGTTAATTGCCATGGCATGCTTTTCTCTGTATTTTAGTTTTTAATAAAATATACACTAATTCATACCACCGTTACTTTTACAAAAATACTTTTTTGTTCAAATCATTTAATATTCTCTACTATTAAAATGTATAATCCTATATATTAAAACGCAAAGCATTTTTTGTAAGAGCAAAATTGGCACTTCTGCGCATGGGCATCTGAAGCCAACAAAGAGAGTTACGACAATCTATCAGAAGCCAGGGATTGTTGTAATGAGACAATTTCAATCATTGTTTTGAATTAAATAAACCGTGACCACCGAGAGAGAAGGCCTCCGCAATGAAACTGAATACATTGTTTCATCGCATAGATAGTGCATTGTTATTCGTATTTCTACCAATAATAAGCCCTGAATTTGCACTATCTATGATGATGTAACAATGTATTCAGTTTCATTGCGGAGGCCTTCTCTATCGGTGGTCACGAATACACTGAAGATTTGCAGAAAGAAAATTCTGCCTTGATCATTTTATGACATTTCCTTGTGACTACTGAAAAACTCTGAAAATGTTATGTTAAATGTTTTGTCGTTAGAAAGAGCTTTAAAAACTGATCATTTTATCCACTGACACTTTGTCTCAGTTTAATACTTTCAGAGAAATTTAGTTTAAAACTATTTTGATTTTATATATTAACTCATTTCTTATTCTTTGTGCAAAATGAGATATTTCAGCTCTGACAATTTTTTATTTTATTATTTTTTAATTAAGGAGATGGGGATTAATAATAAGATGGGTTGTTCTCCGTCAAATTATGACGGGATCCATCTAGTTATAATAAATTTAAAAAAATTTCGGATGGTTTTGGCATAGTTGTCGTTGATTATTTTATATACACAAAATATACAAAAAAATGAGACTTGTAACCTTTCAAGCAGTCAAAAGAAAATAGCTTCCACATACACCTGTAAATCACTTCCGCATCTCACAATAACGAGCGCTGCATCAGCTTATCTCTTGATCACGCAAATAATTATATCGATACTGTGCAACATTTATGTTACACTATTAACCAAATAGATTAGTTTATTATTAATAAAACAAACATTCTCATCAGAACAGCCAAAATAATCTTTTTGTCAACATAATTGAGCACGTGACATAAAACTTGCCTTCCCCCGATGCTAAGCAAAAACTTAATGGAATCGTTCCGTAGTAAGCGTGCTCGACTAGATACCTGGAAAAAGTAACCTCATTAAATTGAACTATTGTAAGGAAGCCGAACAATTTTGACTTAGGTCAAAACCTTTATGCACCCGACTGGCCTCAAGGGATTTTTCAAACCGTTTAACATTAATGTGAATGATTTATCCTCAGATCATCGCCCAGTCGCACTAAACTTCGAAGGCTTAAACCTAGACCTGAGGGTCAGTCTACGCCGTAAGCAAGATTGGAAGCTATTTAGAGATCTACTCAAGGAAAACAACATTTCATATAAGAATCCTGCCAACAACAACGACATTGATGATAATATCCGCGATATCACTCGATTGATCAGTTCAGCCACTGAATCCAGCGTCTCTACCGTCGACCGTAAGCAACCCGACCATTTTACTTAATAGCGGACAGTTTAGGGCTGAAACTTTAAAATTCTTTGGGAATGCGTTCTATCTTTAATGTAACTATTTGATTGGAATTGTGCCTTTAACAAACGCTTGTTCGTTGTCTACAGAAAACTCTTCATCTCGATCTTCCCCCGGTCATCAGGCAACTCATACGTGAAAGAACTCCTTCATAAGATTGTTGCACCGGAATGAGCGCCTCCAGTTTAAGGCCAAATAAAACAGCCTAACTCGCAAGGTTAGTAAACAAGTCAAGGAGCTACGAAACCAAAGGTGGAACAACAAGATCAAGAGCCTGTCTCTCCAGGAAAATTCCCTCTGGTGTATAGTCAGGGCCCTCAAAAACAAGAAGGCTGCCGATCTATCTCCCCTGCTTGCGGATAATGGTAATTTTGTTAGCACACCCCAGGAAAGAGCTCAACTTAAGCGAACACACTGAAGAGCCAATTCACCATCCCCACTGTAGATAGACTGGTAGGTATCGAGAATACCCGCCGAATCAGTGAAGGCTGCATAAATTATGATCTTACTCATCACGTACTTAACCCTCTCCATACAGTAGAAGTCACCGAGGTCTCAATCATCAAAAAACGTCCTATGAGCAGAAAGGCTCCTGGTATCGACTCCATCATCAACGGTGCACAAAGGAATTTACCTCCAAAGGTTAACTGCTTAATTACCAAGATCTTAAACGACTGCTGGAACCGCGGCTACTTCTCCAACGCCTGGAAGGACTCAATCATCCTCACTATATCTAAGCCGGGTCTGAATCCTGCTCTTCCCGTCAGCTACAGGCCCATTAGCTTATTACCTACGCTTTTTAAGGTGTTCGAGCGCACTATTCTGAAGCGGTTCAATGACTTCTGCGAGTCTAATAATCTTATTCGCAATGATATATGGAGGCTTGTTGCAGATTTGAACAGTCCTCTCAATTACTCAATGTACGGAGGAATAGTTTTTCTTGATGTGCATAAGGACTTCGACCATGTCTGGTCAATTGATCAATTGTGGCTTGCCTGATTGCTCTGGTTCGCTCCTTCCTGGCACACAGATCATATCGTGTCAAGGTTGGCAATTCCTTGTCTGACCCCTACGACGTCAAGGCTGCCGTTCCCCAGGGCTCCATTCTGGGGCCAGCGTTGTTCAATTTTTTCATCCACGACTTTCCGGAGTTTTCTAATGTAATCTCTACTTGTTCGCTGATGATGCGGCCATCATAACATGCGCGAGGAACCCAGCCGATGTCATCAGTCACTTACAAAAGGCCTTTGACCGTTTTAGGCATTAAGTTCCAAGATGGCGTTAGGCTGTGGCGAGGTGACATTTCTTTCCTAAAGAATATCTCAACATACTGTATATATAGCAAAAATGTAGAATAAAAATTGAATGAAAAATTATGCATTACTTTTGGAGTGACACAAATACAGATTTCTTTTACTGTTGTATTTAATGGGGTATTTAAAACTTACAAGGGAATTCCTCGAACATGTATGCCACAGATTTCCACCAAATTGAAATATGTTACTCATCTGAAGCGACTATAGATGCTTGCAAAATAAGAGAGTGCGAAATTGTGTTTCTTTCAAAATAAACCGCGAAAACGAAAAAATTTCAGCACACAAAGCCATACAAGGACTCCATTTTTAAAGCGGTTAGGCTATGTGGGGTTCCCTTGTTAGTTTATTATTAAAGTAAAATTATATTAAATTCCGTCGATCTCATCATGGAATGAGGGGAATGCTCATAATTATAAGGACATAAAACTTGTCATTCTGTTGAGAGAATTGACAGGTGAAGAGCTTCGGCGTGCCCTTTGACCAGTGATGAATCCAAAATCTCGGAATTCCGATGGTATTAGCTCAGCAGCAATAGGGCGACGACATCTCTTCGAGGTACGGTTTTGAATCATAAATACGGAAAATGAATGGAAGTGTAGTGGCTTAAAATCCATGAAGACAGATTCGGAAAAACGTACTGATTTCTTCTGTCATATGGATCTTTCTATTCTGATTGATGGTTGAAGAGATAATTTAAGAAAATTAAAAACAGTCAATGTTGAAATACAACTATTTTTAATTTTAATGTTCCGTAATAATGTTTTTTTCTCGAATAAAAAGTCATAATTCAATTTAAACGATCCTTTAGATTTAAGCGTAAATTAAAAATTTAATCAGAATGTCTTTACTCCAGAAATTTTCTTTCAAGTACTATTAATGTGATTTTAATCTTAAAAAAATTAAAGACCGTGTTTTAGGATACCTGGGGCCGTAAATGACGAGTTATCTAGGGCCATCATCAAGGCCATCGTCGGAGAAATTTGATTATAACTTTGCTTTCATTAAACGGAATTTTCATGTCCCTCTCACGAAACAATTAATTACTTGTAGATTCAATTCACGCCAAATAAACACATCCTAAGGCATAAGAAGTAAACCATTTAAGGAAATAATTACGAAGCCATTTTTCAATGACATTCTCTTACTATTAACAATATCATTATTCTTATCCATCTTCCATACAAGAAGAGATTAAAAGAACATTGTGTATTGAACGAGGTGAAAAAAAAATTGAAGATAGGAAGAAGGGAAAGAAAAAATATTAGAAAAGAGTTCAATGAACGAGAAGCACCGCTTCTCAGGCGCGAGAGTGAAAGAAGGGAGAAAGGAAAAAAGATTTTTCGAATCTATGAGTCTAAAACGTGTCATAACCCTAAGAATGCAACTAGAAGTGCATCTCTAAGGGCAAACAACAACAACAACAACAACAACAACATCAACAACAAAAAAACAATAACAGATGAGATTGGGACACGGCCAAGGAGGAGAAGAAAGTTACTCAATACAAGTGACACAGCTGAAAATGAAAAGCCTAGTAATTGACAAATTTCTCTCATCGTAGCAAGCTCAGGTTTAATTTAAGTATAAAAATAACACTTTTTTTTTTAGTTAATCGGCTTATGTAGATCTCTGAAGGAGTACACGAGCTCATCATAGGGTTCCGCCCATGCCGTGTAAAATGACTAAATTTGCATCGCGTGTTCGAAAATTATTGCGGAAGAAATGTCGATAACGAGGCATTGAAATAGGTAGAAAAATATATAGAAATATAGAAAACAAATAAAAGGTTTCTGAGCAAAACATTTTCTGTACATACGAGCGCTCACTTTACTATATAACTAAGACACACCTGGTTATTGTTAATAATATTTGATATTTAGTTTAGAATGGAATCTCATTATCTGTTCATTTATATAGAATGCTTTTTTTTATTAAATATATAAAAATTTACGATGAGCTATGGAGAATTAAGTTTTATGCAAATAGTGACTCAAATTTTAAGATTCTGAAGGAAGAGCGACATAAACGTTATCCTTTAACAAATTATTATAATAAATATTCAGATAATAGTATCACTGCCTTAAGAAATTAAATATAGTTTACGAAATTGTATTTGATTCTTCTTTCTAGCTCTTCTATCTTTCCTACAATTATACTCGTATTGAGGGAATAGAACATTGTTTCACTAATTTCATTCAGGATGTAATATATAGATATAATAGAATGATCGAATTGCTAAGAAGATTGCTAAAGCGAGCCATGACGTTAGAGAGCGAGAGTGAAAGCGAGTAAGCATCCACATTCGCTTTACTCCTCCTTTCCGACCCCTTTTTTTCCGCTTTGTTTGTTTCCCTCTCGTCCATGTCGTGGCTGCAGCATCTTTTTGCAGCGTGACTCCTTGAGGCCAGGTGATGGTAGCAGAAGGAGCGCATAGCCGGTGGCTGTTCCTCACCTTCACTCTGGAGGAACCCGCGAGACTAGAGCCGCCACAGATCGTCCGCGAAAGGCCAAACAGTGTGGAGCGGCCCCCCTCGTCCTCCCATTCCCACTTTCCTCATCTTCTGAGCTCCCACTTGCGACGACGGTATTTCACCGACCGCTCTTCAGCTATCGCATCAACTTCGACGGTAAAACAAAAGTTTCATCGATTTTCTTCGTTTGTCTTTCCCTTTCTTTCAAAGTATATTTAATTAGCGAGTTGTTCAGAAGTAGAAAAGGGAGCAGGAGAAAAAGAAAAAAAAATACTTACACTGCCTACACGGATGCGTTTCGGAAGAAGAAAATTTTGCTCATGCCCTTTCTATTTGACAAATGACAGTGGAAGCACTTCACTGAAGAACACTTCAGCAAGATAAGAGAATTTTTAATATTGGCAATGAATGTAAGTGAATGTTTATTTATTTATTTATTTATTTATTTATTTATTTATTTATTTATAAAATCAAATTATTATTAAATTTAAAATTATGCAACGATGTGATAAGTGGCTAATAGTGATAAGTAATAACGGCCTACCGATTAATGTGTACTCGATTAACGTTCTTTATATATAACTTTCTCTATGTAGGGAGCTTATATACTTTTTAACTTTATAAATTATTATTTCCTGATGGTAAATTAAGATTTAAATTTAGAGTGCCATCAATTTATGTATTTTCTTGTAAACAGGTAGGCTTTTTCATATTATTATTATTTGTATTTAATAATTTATTGTTTAAAAGTAATGCAAGAGCAAACCATATTAATTAGGGTTACTGAAGACATTAGATAGACTATATTTTTAAAACTTCCTTAGCATCATAAACAAATTTCGATGAATTTAAAATTTTAAGAAAAAATAAGAAAGCATTTGTTTTTGATGCATTTATAAAACGAGATGTCTTAAAACTTGCTGACATATTCATTATTTTGAGCTCCTGAATAAAATTTTCTATTTACCACCCTGCAATAGGAGCGAGTTAAAACATCTATGTAACCCGCCTTAATAAAATCCTTCGTGCGTGACACACTAGAATAACACTCCAAGTCAGAAAAACACCTAAAGAAAAGAAAATAACAATCCACATGAAACAAACATGAACCTGGGATTTTATGGCCGTTTTTTAGCATTCGCTTCATTTTTCGTTAAGCGCGACCTAGAGAGCCCTTCTCGCTGCTCGAAGGTGGACATTCCAACAAAAACTCCATTCCAAATCGTTTCTTAGAAAACAAGGGAAAGTAAGAGAGAAAGTGTTTGTGTGTGTATGTGTGTGCGTGTGTATGTGTCTTTTCGTCTTCGTATGTGTGTGTGTGTGTGTGTGAGTTTGTATTTCTGTTTTCCCTTCTTGCCCCTCAGGGTCAAAAAAAATCGGCCACTTTAGTCTATCTTTCTATCTTATTTTCCCTCCATACTTAAACTCGAGTGGGAGATGAGGAGGGTATTAAGAAAGGTGATTCCACCACTAATATTTGAGAGAAAGAGAAAAGAGCGAGATTCCGTGAGTTGGCACCGATGAGCCATGAAGAGTATAGTGAGGATGAGCGAATGAGTGAGGCTGCAACAATGACGAGGCGACGAAAGGGAAAGTGGCGCGCGAAAGGGTCAATGCCACTCTGATGTCGAACGATAAGCAATAAAAGTAGTGAGAAATGGTTCTGCATTGTTTTGCTTTTTAATATTTCGTATTTTTTCTGTGGAAGCTTGTATTCTTACTTTCTTTCATTTCTCCTTAACATCCTTGCTTCCTGTTTGAGCCGTTCATTTTCCTGTGATGCCTATTATCGCTAAGCACAACGGAACAAGCAGACAATTAAAAAAAATTTTCGAAATAACAATTGTTAGGGTCTGCATTAAAAATATGAATAGGAATTATCGCACGCATTACACCTTTAAATTACCCGAACATGAAAAGAGCGTCACCTTTAGAAAGAAAAATATTCCGCCGAAGAAATTTGAGAAAAAAATTATTTAATCCGCTCGTTTATTTTTCTTCAGCATCGTCAGTGCGCTTTTCTCCAGAAACGAGAATCTGCGAAAGAATGCGCGACCTTTAACCATGGCGTTAACTAGTTTGTCCTTCCCCTCCTCTCAATTTTTATATTTTAATGCTTTGTTCGTCATTCCCTGAGTGTAATGATGTCAAGTTTAAAAATACTTTACTAGCTTTTAAAAAATACAACTTTCACTTAATAATGTTTTTCGACAAATGCTTAAAGCTTGTTTCTTCTCACAGTGTTTAAAAGATTTAATTTCATTTTCTTCTTAAGTATCAGCAGAAACGAAACTCTTATAACATCGAATCTGATTTAACAATAAAAATATGAATAGCTTTTAAAAAACGGATATAATTCGAAAGGTTTTAAACTCAAGATTCTTAACTTAATTTTCCACATTTTTTAAAAAATAACGAAAAATAGATATGTTTCGATTAAATTTAAGATGAACATCAGTTAAAGAACAAAATGATACGTAAAGTATTGGAAAAGCTTGAGATATCATTTAAGTAATGGTGCCGTGAGTATTTAGTTATTCACAGGATCATTTTGTTAACACTTTGATTCGTTACTTTGTTTGATTCGTATTGCTCCAAGTTTTCGTAATTGATAATGCCCGCTGTATTCTACATTTGTTCTAAAATAAATTACGGAATGTAATGTAAGTAGTTTTACAATATAACGATCAGTTTTATTATAAATGTGATAAATCGTCGTCTTTGAGTAAGTAGAAGATAAACTGTAAAAGTAAATATATTCAAATAGGAGAATAAGACCGGGGAACAAACTCATATTCCTATTAAATTGTATCCATTTAGAGAATGTGGATGATGATTTTTAAGCAATTAAAACTGAAATGAAAATAATAAATAAATAAATAAATAAATAAAATCTTAGAAATAAATTCAGTAAGCATTGAGACGAGAATGAAAATTTTCCTTAATAATAAATACCAAATAAAATTCAGTAATAGAAGTTCTGTACGTAATCATTCAGTAAGAACAGCATCTAACTAAGAATAGTTTTCAATTAAATCGAGAAACTTGGATAAAGAATATATGTAGTAAAGCATCAAAGTAATGCAGAGACACAATAAATTTCTGAAGGGTTAAAAACTTGTATAAATGAAAAATTCAGTGTTAATTCAAAAATAAGGAACAAATATGGAAAATAAAACATTAACAAGATAAGAATTAAAAATTACTGCGATGCAGTGATCCTCCAGGAGAAAATTGTCAGCAGCCTGAATGCCAGCCGATGATCATCATCCCATCATTATCGCGAAAAAGTAGCTACTCAGCCAATGGCATATGGTTTCATATAGAGTTATCCGACTCTAGAATCGTCTTAATAACGCTACAATGAAGTTTAAAATAACGTATAAGAATATCTGCAGAAATATCTTTCAAACATTTACTCTAGTTTCTCTTCTTAACAAATATGCACAAATGAATATTAGTGAAAATTAATAAATAGATAATTAGCGAATATAACATTTAAATTAAAGAAAATAACAATAAACATAAAATGTGCGAATTGGGGGAGGGTCTTCGGGGCATTCCCACAACCAGACGGCCGCTCGAAGAATGTTAATATCATTTGAAATATAAGAATCCTTCTTTAATGTCTTCAACTGATCAAAACAACCTCTATTCATAGGTACCATATGTGCGATGGTTCTAAGCATATTTAAATTCGAAAACGTCGCAACCAATTTCACTAAAGTTTAGGCTTGGGTTGAAGTTTCTGACTAAAGGGAAGCTCTGTGGCACTTTATTCAGTAAAAGATTTCGAAATTTCGAAAATTATACATTTTAGAAAATTCTGTTTTAATTCTAGTAAAACAGAATTCTGAGCCAGAATAGCGATTAATATTTGTTACCAGAGGCTGCTTGCATAATAATGATTAGTAAATATACAATGATCAGAATTTGATGTGTACAATATCTCATGTCCCTTAATGTGATAAATTTTTAATTTCTAAACGGAAAAAAAAAACTAAATTATGTCGTTAGTTTTTTTAAACGTTTTTATTCATTAAAATTTAAAAATTTTTTTCGATACGTCTCATAATTCATTGAATTGCAAATCACCCTATTAAAATATCAAGAATAAAATATAGATACACAATATAATCTGAGGTACAATGTTTTGAAGAGTGAATATATGATATTAATTCTACAAAAAAAAATTAAATTGTTTTAAAATAAGCTTAAAATATTTGTTATCGGACAGAAATATATGTAAATCTATTACAAAGTACCAAAAACATCTTTATAAGAAAAAATCTGATTTGTTCCCACCAGTGTTTTACATTCCAAAATAGTGCCGAAATTCGTAATTATTACTATTACTTATTAACATGAAGTCAAATTCTGAATATTTCTTTAGAAATACTGACTTGGCAAATTGGCCCAATTTGGCTTTTCTCCTTCTAATAATCATTAAATTAACGTGAAACCGTAAAATTATTCATTAAAATAATTGTAATGAAATGAAACAAATTTTAGAGTTTTTTTAAGAAAGAAAATTATATAAAAAGATTAGTATATTCTACTTGCAGTTAATTTCGTTATTAGTATTTTGGCCCCTCCTCTATGCTAGCACCGTGAGCAGTCATCAATGACAATTTTTGAATGAATAATGAAACTATTCCTTAATGCATTCATGACAACCATGTAATTGTCATTTTCCATTTAGTACGCATAATACAGGATGGAGACATTCAAATAGAAAACCAATCTATTTTCATGATGTATAGTTATCCTTTCTAGACCTCTGATGGAATCCGTTCAGATATAAAATGAAAAAGCGAAATCAAGGTTATGGGAAATTCCTTTGCAATTTTCTGCTAAGAAATCACCTGCAAGGAATAAATGAATCTTCAATTGCAGCTTCAATTTCATCGCCAAATATCGGAGAGAAAATTGCAATTTTATTCAGCAATTCAGTGAGCCCCAAGTTGGAGGGGAAAATGCGGACGTTTTCGAGACGTCCGGAGGAAGGAGACGTGGTCGAGGAGTGGAGAGGGGGACGATTTCTCATCCATTGCCCATTCAAATTGGCCTCCCCCTTTGCGATCTGTCCCGTGGGAGAATCGAACGCACTCTTTACCTACATCCTATTCGGGTCGTCCAACGTACAAGTTGACTGAATTCCAAACGGAATTTGCATTTCGCGGAGGAGCAATTTTTAAAGCAATTGGAAAAGAAGGAAAAAAACAGGCGACTTTCCTCTCAGGTTCTCATCTCTAGCTAATGACACATAATCGTCTATATCGGACTAATAAGAAATGGGTACAGAATAATTTACACTTTTGGGGATTCTTCTTGAAAGATCATTAAAATTTTTCTCCTATAAGGACTTTCCAAAGTGCGTTTATGATTATCAGCGAACCATCTTTATCTTCACCTAATGCTCGTGTAGTAAGCATTAATTATCTTGTGTGTGCATCTAAATGTCTACTTCGATGTAGTCTTTCCTGCTAAGTAATGCCAAAAATTTAATATATTAACAGTCGAGTTTTGAATTTATAGGCGACAATCAAAACGTGTATTTCAAGTTATTAATTCATTAGAACCAATGATAATTTTATGGTATAAAATTTCAATACGAACAAAACTATGATAAGATATATCATTTTATGTTAGGGCAGGATTTAAATCTGTTTGTTTATATATTTAGAATGATAATTCTTCAGTGTAAGATTTTGAGGAAACAATTATTACAAAAATGTTAATTCTCTTGTAGATTGCATTATACACCCAGCGGTTATTCGAGACAGCTTCATTTTTCTGTGGCCGTTTAAAACTGATGGCAATAAATTAAATTTTCAAAATTCTAGATGAATTATGTTAATTATTATCATCCAAAGAAATAACACATAATTTGTACTAATGATATGAATATGGCGGTTTGTTATATAAATTATAAAAAAAAATTAATTTTGACCTTTCAAATCAAAATTTAAAAATATAAACGCATATTTAGTCATGATTAGAGAAGTGAAAGTTGAAACCCATTTTATAATTTTTTTATAATTTTTACTCGTATTAAAAACATTTTAAAATAGCAAACGTAGATGTTAATATATATCTTTAACGGTATGATTTATAGGTTTCATCTTGAATGGCTCTTTCAATTATGGAGCAAGTGTTTCAAGCCCAATTGCACAAACATGCCATTCTTTTGCTCACGTTCAGTTTTATCAGTGCAGGTAAGAATCTTCTTTGTAAAAATAATGTTATTTTTCTGCTCGTGAAGGGCCTTCAAGTATACGACAATTTACATTTTATATTTTGCATTTAAGCACACTTGTTCTATGTACAAAGAGTTGAACGAACTTCGGAATATTTCGTTTATTTCGGAATATTACTCGTTATTTCAAAAAAAAAATTTTATGAAATTTCATCATATCAAGTTTTCTTTACATGAATTCTATTTCTTCCGAATTTTTTAATTTTCATTTTTTGTGTTATCTTCATCATTTATTTCCTATATTTAAAAAATATAAACCTAATATTACCACTATATATAAAAAGTATAAAAAGTATTAAGGGGTCATGTGTAACGTAGTATTAATGTCTAAACCGTTTTTTCGTGTAACGAGCCCTACATCTTTTTTGGCATTTCCTGCCAGAACTATTTCTTCTCATTTATTAATATACAGAAGGAGAGACAGAGATAGTGATCATACATTGATCTCCATGCGCTTAATTATTTTAAAACTTAATTTAACATAGAGAAGAAATTCGAACCGATTACCCCATTATCATCTCGAGTATAATAAATCTAACGTTTCTCAACATGGACTCTGGAACGCAGAAAAGAAGGAAGTTGCTTCCTGTCCACACGGCAATCTTTTTACTTTTGGGATTGGTAATTCAGAAGGCTAAAGACCGGTTACATCAGTATGTCATTACGGCTGCGTGGGAAATAATATGCGAGTTAAGAAATTAATCCGTCCGTCCATATACATGTTTAAACAGGCATGACAACGGAAGTATTAAGGAATGTAACAGAGGGGCTTAAGAATGCGTTACATATTTTACGCAATCAGTGAAAATGGGAAGGTTCCGTCATGGTCGTGGCTAGCAGTTAACCATAACATTCGTCTTCTTCTGTTAGTTCTTAGATTATTTTTTTTTTCTTCTAAAATTCTCTCCCGGAACATAAAACTCGCTTACATGGTAAAAAATTTCTTGATTTCTTCTAAGATATATTAGATTCAGTGCTATTCAACGCACAAAGTAAAGAATCCGAGGTCTCCAATTTAAATGAGTGTATGCGAAGAAATCTTTTGAGGCAGGACTATTGTAGACAGAGATAGGGAGATAAAAGGGACGATTACACTTTATACAAACAGAGCTTTATTATATGACTAACAACGACTTGAATTTCTTTCGAAACCGACATCAAAGCACACAACAACAAGAAGATTTCGTTCAAGATTTCCACCCTCTTTCATTTCGAGAGGCAAACTTGTAGTGGAACTCTTCAGCGTAATGGTCAAGGAATACGAAGAGTTCAACGACCGTCTGCTTCTTTCTTTACTGAAACACAGTAAAAGCGAAATAAAAGCAAAAAGTTGCGCACGATATTCAACAAACCACTAAGTAACAATTATTATTATTATTATTTTGGAAAAAACAAACTCGAATTGAAACCGAACAAGTTCAGATGCCAAATCCCAGAGGCAGACCGAAGGGATCAAATGCAAGAAAGAGAAAAATCACGTATTGGTGGGAGTGTAGGAATTTATTTACTTTATAGCATGTGTTCAGGATTATGGCCTTTATTATTATTATAACAATTATTATTATTATTATTATTATTATTATTATTATTATTATTATTATT
>JAHWFO010079372.1:588160-606822 GCA_023313115.1 Rhysida immarginata | reverse complement strand
TTTTCGAGTTATTCTGCTTTGTCAACTTAAAATTTACACCCTGTATAATGTTTTTTTAGTATTGTGTCTATTCTTGGAACTTCTAATCCTTAATCTTCTTCCCTCGTGGTATCTCTATGAAGTTTGTTTTTTCATGTGGTACAGTGTATGCATAAAGGCATAATTAGGATATGGGTATTTTTGCAACAACTTATTGATGGATGTAGCTGTTTTGGCAGCATACTAGTACATTTAAATGCCCTTTCAAGCGGGATCTAGCCGGTTTCGAAATTAACTTATTTTACCATGTTTTACAGTAGAATTTTTACAGTAGAATTTTGATAAAATATGGATGTAGCCGCTTTTGCAAGTAGACGCCTCAAATATACTATTAAAATATTAATTTTATAGACAAAAATATAATTGAACAAAGAAACACAGTCCAACGATAAAAAAACATTTGAATGGATTTGCCTTGTTCTTGTACTTTTTAGTGTGTTGAATCCGAATTTGCTTTTAGATTTTTCTATCATGTCACGTTTCCAAGTTATATGCATATAGAGACTGCAATGTTAGAGTAATGGGTGTAAAGGAAAATGATTGCAATGTTAAAGTAACCATATTTTTGGGCCACAAGAAAATTTATTAGGCCTCAAATTCTGAATAATTTAAAACGTTTCACTGAAAAACAAGATGTATGTGGATGATAGAAATAAAGGTGACTTAGTTTCGAATCTGCAGTCCAAAGCATTAAATCATGATAATGTATTTAGATGCAACAAACAAATATGTATTTTATACAGTATATAAATTTTTTATTTATTTACCAATGGACGAGTCTACAGATCCACGTACATCGGTAATACTGAATAAGGGCTTATAATAACTGAAGTATGAAATATAAACACGGATATCGAGTCTGTCGTTATGTCGAGTAAACACAACATCTATCAATTTATGCGTCTCCTTACTCGCGTCCGTGCTCACAATCGAATGTGGGACCACAAACACGGCACTTGCAAGCTTTTTGCAGTATCTAAAATCACAAAACGAGTGTATTTTGTATGATGAAAAATTAAAATTATTTCGTCATTCGTAATGAATATTTCATCACCCGTGGGAACACTTTTTTGGGCGGGAACATTATTGTTAACTATAGAAAGGAAGGAATCTGTACAATAAATTAAGCACTTCAAAGCATATAGAAATTCAACACGGGCATAAATTATAAAGATGAAGACTTCAAAAAGCATCAGAAGATGCAAATGACATTTAATTGATCCTTCAATGTTTCGAGATAGTAAGTTAAAAATTAAATTGTGAGTAATAAAATATATTTATTGCAATGGAAAAGAGTTTATTCCAATACACTAGGATTCATTAGTCTTCATTCAAAATATTGAAAGCAAAACGTTAAGCCAATGCACGAATTGGCTAGGTAAGATAGCGAAGTATAATGGCGCTATCTGTTACCACACTTTAAATATATTTCATATTAGCGAGTTTGCGGTAGCGAGTTTTCCGTTATAATTAAGAGTTTTCCGGTATGTTATATATATCGTAAAATTATAACGGAAAACTACTTTGCGGCGGGCTGTCCGTTTCACTTTATAACTTACAGCTTGGCTTACAGCCAGCAGGCTCTAGCGCCTAGTGCGCATGACCGTTCTCCAATCATGTGCACTAGGCGGGAAGGGAAGAATTCTGATCGCGCAGTGCGCATGCGTCAAGTATAAGAACTAATTTTTGATTGGCTGACTTATGCCAAAACCATAAGTCTAATTCAGAGTTTTTCCTTAGAGTTAGAGTTTGCCGATATAACTTACAGTCATAATTCGAAATTTTATAACGGAAAAGTCGCTACCGCAAACTCGCTAATATCTCTATATAAAGATTTAAATAAAAATTGTTGCGCTGACAACGATGGTCAGGTGACTTTTCAATTCTGGTGTGTGCTTCAAGCCGGCGCCAACAAAGCTTAAGCGTTCAACAAGAATGCAAAACAGTTTCCGTAACGTTTTTTGGTGTCGTTTTTTGCATCATTTTTTTGTAGAATGATCTCCAGCCTTAAAACATTATCATGTTAAAACTTAAGTCAAATACGGACTCAGTACAAAAAAAGTATAAGAATGTTTGATTCAAAATGACCGTACATAATGGATACCAAGAAAGTCTATTTAAGTAATTCAATCAAAAAGTTAGCTTAAAACTAAAAGTTGAAAATATTGCAACATTAAGACAATTCATAGCGTTATAAAATACTTATAATCAAGAAGAATCGAAAGACGCTCCAGTTGTCCAAAGTTTTACATAA
This sequence comes from Rhysida immarginata, assembly GCA_023313115.1. Lineage (NCBI taxonomy): Eukaryota > Metazoa > Arthropoda > Chilopoda > Scolopendromorpha > Scolopendridae > Rhysida > Rhysida immarginata. The sequence goes on along the minus strand of JAHWFO010079372.1, from coordinate 604,529 downwards.
TGAATCGTCTCCCGATTCTTTTGATCATTATTTACACCTGCTGCCTATCTACTGCAGGATGATGTAAATGCACAGAGAAAGAATGGTATTTTGAAGGGAATACGTATATCTCAGTGTCATAGCAAACATTCTTAATCGCATTACAAATCGTTCCACTTGAATATTTGTACCGGTTTCTCTTCTTAGCCAGAGGATTCGTAATGTCATATTAAATATGACAATGAAAACCTAATTAGAAATCTTTTCGCAGTGGCCCATAATCCTGGTTAAAAAAAATTCCTACTTTGATGCTCCAACCAGAAATACCTGTTCTTAAATTTGGGCTTTAGATATTCTTTGGTTTCTAATTTAACCAATTATTCCCATGACTACAACTTTTTAACTTAGTATAGAAAATGGGTCTAAAGCCAATCTGGAATATTCATAGCGAGAATATCTTCAAATCGTTTCAAAAAGTTCTTATGATGCACATTCAATGGCAGTGAGCATGAAACGTCGTCATCACGTTTCTTGAATGCAGTATTCAGAAACTGGTAGAATTCTCCATGTGTTACGTTGCATTTGAAGAGCATAAGTTTTAAAATAAATTCACATATCGAATTCAGCCTTCATTTCTTTACAGCTATACAGTAGATTCAGTTTCTTAAAGCAGGCGGGAAGTTCTCAGATGCAGTGATGTGTATTTCCCACATTGGGGTAAAATCGGATTTTGATTTTCTATACAGACTTTAGTTTTACAATTCTCAATTAAGATCATTTCTAACTTGACTAGAAATTAGCCTGACCTCAATTAAGATCATTTCTAAAAAAAAAAAAATTATCGCCAATATTTTATATTACGATAATCATTATTATTAATTTATTTGTGAATGAGATGATCTTGATTTGTTTGCGTATTCTATAATGTTGAATTTTATTTTATTAAGTGTTTTTGTCTTTTGGTTATGAAATGACTTTTGTCCCTATGATCTCATACAAGCCTTGTAGTAGGCTTCGGGAATTGGGCCATAAATGAATTATTGATGTAATTTGTTCGAAACTTTTATATTTTTATTTTAAAGAAAGTCTAGTTTAATAAATTTAAAGAATTATTGATTTATTCATAATTGTAATACCTTGTAGATAATAACAGTAATAAATGTTTTTATGGTATTAATTGATGTTTATTCTTTCCTTCAGCTCTTTCTTCGTTCACGAATGAACCCGAAGGCAACAGAACTTTGATAGGCAGAGGCAAGTGTACATTCATAAAAATATTTTCTTGTTTTATTCTTTTTATGAAATATAATCTTTTTGTATTTTTCTAATATTGTTCATTTGATTCTTTTTAATTTAGTCAGTTCCCTTAAGGCTAATTAAATATACATATATATTTCTTTCTTTCCGAGTTTAAAAGCTATTATTTACTAAATTTCTCTTATATAAATTACAGTATGCAATTAGCAACTAAATTCGATTCACGAATCAAACTCATGATTGATTATGACTGAAGTTTCATGATTATGACACTTGTTATCAATCCACGTCTTTTGTAAGGATTGTAATCAAAATTCTCAAAAAGAAGAAAATCTTGATTAAAAAAAAGATGACTTACTGTTAGTTTCGAATCTGCAGTCCGAAGCATTAAATCATGATAAAGTATTTAGATGCAACAAAATATGTACTTTATACAGTATACAGGGAGTACCGGAACGTCATGTACAATCTTGGAGGGGAGACAGTGTGGATGATTCTAAGGAAAAAGTTCATATGAACGTGGGTCCGAATTTGAACGATAACTGAGATATGAACAGAAATAAAAATGCCGCCACCAAGATCAACAAGTTAATAACTCAGGTTCTCTAATACCTAGGATAATGAAATTTGGGGGAATAATAGGATGTATTAAACTATGCATACCGTTAAAATTTCATCGAATTTCAAGGAATAGTTTCGAGTTACGCATTCAACATCGATTCACATGCGAGTACTAACCATCACGTGTTACGATGTTGATTGCGAATGTTGAATGCAAAAGTTTAAAGGCACCCTATTTTTTGCTCATTCCTAAATATTTATTTCAACTATTTTAAAATCCTTTTTAAGACATGTGGGTAAGGGTAAAAGAAAGTGGTTATTAAAGCGAAAATAACCAAACATTGATTTAATAATTAAATACACCAAAAAGTTAATATTTACAGTGTTGCAAAAGTTTAAAGGCAGTGCACAGCGTTCAACAAATTATAATATTTTGTTAAAATTTAGTAACAAATACTTCAACCACATTTAGTAAGAACTTTATACATTGTGCTTGGTATAGAGTTTATTAAATTTTCCAATGTTTCTTTTGAGATTTCTTCGCATCTTTCAATGATCACTTTTTTCAGTTCATCTACAAATTTATGTGTTTCCCATTTGCATACACAGCTCTGGCGAGAATAACCCATAGGTTTTCTATGGGGTTTAAGTCTGGTGAACATGCAGGCCATTACATAACCTGCACTCTGTTGTTCAGAAACCACTCCCAAGTAGTTTTTGCCGTATGGGCAGGTGCGTTATCTTGCTGAAATTCCCAAAATGGTCTTCCAATTTTTTCACCGAATGGCATTAAATGTTCATCAAGTAGGATTTGATATCCTAAAGCATTCATTCGACCATTTATATATGCTATATTCGTCTTTCTTTGCCATCCAAAAGCACCCCATCTCATCACTGATTCTCCACCTTGTTGCCTTTTAGAAAAAAATTGCTCCTCTTGCGTAAGTCGTGCCAATAGTATTGCCACCCATCTAGTCCGTCTAAATTGAATTTTTTTCATCACTAATACCATTTTTTGCCATTCCTTGGTCCTGCTCATCTTGTCTTTCGCAAATGACAGTCACTTTAATTTATGTTCAGACTTGATGGCAGGTATTGTTTTTCTCTTCTTATAAACGAGTATATTGGACGAATTTGCAAGTCGTGATAATGTTGATTTTGATACATTAATATCTGGCCTACTTGCTAGTTTTCCTAATGAAACTGTGGAGTTACTTAATTCTTTTAAAACAGTTCTTTTTAACGATTGGTCAGAGCTGGTGGTCGTCCACTGAGTGGCTTGGTTCCGTAGTTTTCTCCATTTCGCACACAATGTCAATAAGTCTGGAACTTCTTCCTAATTTCTTTCAACTTGACGATTAGGCAATCCTTGGTCCTTCAAAGCCATAATTTGCCCTTTTTCAAACTCTGACAGTTGTTTTCCATGCCCCATGGTTGATTGTGAGCAAAGTGAATGCAAATGAAAAGCAAGCGTGAATATTGTTGTAAACAATGTTAATACACGTTGAAACACGTCACACGTAACATGAATGAAGATTTTCATCATCTAAAGCGTAACAATGTATTGCCTTTAAACTATTGCAACACTGTGAATATTAATTATTTGGTTTATTTAATTATTAAATCAATGTTTGGTTATTTTCGCTTTAATAACCACTTTCTTTTACCCTTACCCACATGTCTTTAAAAGGATTTTAGGAATGTGCAAAAAATAAAGTGCCTTTAAACTTTTGCAACGCACCTTATAAATATATGCGTCTTCTTACTTGCGTCTGTGGTCAATATCGAATGTGGGACCACAAACACGGCAGATGCAAGCTTTTTGCAGTATCTAAAATCACAAAACGAGGGTATTTTGTATGACGAAAAATTAAAGTTATTGCATCATTCGTAATGATTATTGAATCACCCGTTACGCTTTTTTTTTTTGGAGGGAACATTATTAAGTACCGAAAGGTGCTTTATGCTATCAGTGTGGGGAAACGTGTCTGTCCGTCTGTCTGTCCGTAATGACGAGATTGAAGCAGATATATATTACTATTTTCGCCAATTAATAAATATGGTTCCGGGAATGAACCATTTTGAAAATGGTTGAAATCGAAAGAATGGCACGAGCTCTAATGGTACCCCTTTGACACCCTCAAATGTTTTTAATGCTAAAATATAGCATCTAATATATCGAACGACCTGGAATGAATTGTCATTAATGACTATAACGTAAAATTAATGATAATCCAAATTGGTTCAAAGGTACGTGGTTACTGGATCATTATGGTGCATTAGAAATTTGCAATATTAACATAGGGCGATTTAAAATATGGTTCTGCGAATGGTTTAGTTTATCCTTTCATTACTTGGTTTTGTCATTCCTTAATGTTTATTAAGTACCGAAAGGTGCTTTATGCTATCAGTGTGGGGAAACGTGTCTGTCCGTCAGTCTGTCTGTCTGTTTTTCTATCTGTCTGTCTGTAACTCTAACTCCTCCGAGGCTATGAAAGATTTTCAAAATCTGTTTTCGATAATTATTGTTCATAGCACGAACCAGTTACAAATATTACCTAAATCGGTTCATTGGCAAGTGCACAAATGGCACCTCTATTTTCCCGCCTAGCAATTTCCAATGGGAAGATATATTGAGTAATATGTCAATCAAATAGTAATGACGAGATAGATGCGGTTATTCATTATTATTTTCGTAAGTCGATGAATATGGTACTTGGCACGAATAAAGCACAAATATTATCTAAATCTGTTCAATGGCACGTGCACAAATGGTACCTTTATGACCCCACCTAGCAATTTTCAATGGAGAGATATATTAAGTAATATATCAAACAAATCGTAATGACGAAATAGAGGCGGATATAAATTACTATTTTCGCCAATTAATAAATATGGTTTCGGGAATGAACCATTTAGAAAATGCTTGAAATCGAAACAATGACACGTGCCCTAATAGTACCCTTATGACACCCTCAAAAATTTTCAATGCTAAAATATGGCATGTAATATATCAAACGACTTGGAATGATATGTCATGAATGAATATAACGTAAAATTAATGATAGTCGAAATTGGTTTCAAGGAACCTGGTTTAGTGGAACCATTATGGTTCATTGGAACTTTCAATGCTAAAATATGGCATGTAATATATCAAAAGATTGGAATGAGTTGTACTGAATGAATATAACGTAAAATTAATGATAGTCCAAATTTGTTTCAAGGAACCTGGTTTAGTGGAACCATTATGGTTCATTCGAACTTTCAATGCTAAAATATGGCATGCAATATATCAAATGACTTGGAATAATGTGTCATGAATTAATATAACGTCAAATTAACAATAGTCGAAATTGGTTTCAAGTAACCTGGTTTAGTGGAACCATAATGGTTCATTGGAACTTTCACTGCTACAATATAGCATGTAATATATCAAACGACTTGGATTGATGTGTGATGAATAAACATAACGTAAAATAAAGATAGTCGAAATTGGTTTCAAGGAACCTGGTTTAGTGGAACCATTATGACTCATTGGAACTTTCAATGCTAAAATATGGCATGTAATATATCAAACAGCTTGGAATGATGTGTCCTGAATGAATATAACGTAATATTAATGATAGTCGAAATTATTTTAAAGGTACGTGGTTTAATGGTATCATTTTGGTCCAGTAGAAACTTCCAATGTTAACATAGGGCGGTTTAAAAATATAGTTCCGTGAATGGTTTAGTTTAACCTTTCGGTACTTGGTTATGTCATTCCTTAATGGTTTATTAAGTACCGAAAGGTGCTTTATGCTATCAGTGTGGGGAAATGTGTCTGTCTGTAACTCTAACTCCTCCGAGGCTATGAAAGATTTCAAAATCGTTTTTCGTCAGTCGATGAATATGGTACATGGCACGAAGCAATCACAAATATTATCTAAATCGGTTCAAGAGCACGTGCAAAAATGGTACCTTCACGACCCCACCTAGCAGTTTTCAATGGAGAGATATATTAAGTAATATATCAAACAAATTGTAATGACGAGATAGAAGCTGATATTAATTACTATTTTTGCCAACTGATAAATATGGTTTAGGAAATACACCGATTTGAATATGGTTGTAATCGAAACAATGGCACGTGCTCTAATGGAACCCTTATAAGACTCTCAAAAATTTTCAATGATAAGATATGGCATGTATTATATCAAACAAATTGGGATTATGTTTCATGAATGAATATAACGTAAAATTATTGATAGGCGAAATTGTTTCAAAGACACCTGGTTTAGTGGAACCATTATGGTTCATTGGAACTTTCAATGCTAAAATATGGCATGTAATATACAGTGATTATAAAGTCACTATACATTTTGGTGAAATCATTAACGAATTTCATTTATTTGCACACCCAAACACACTCAAAGTGAATGTGTGGATGGGAATTACACAGTCAAAGGTCTATGGGCCCTTCATGTTTGCCGAGGGGACTATCAAGGGTACCGTGTACCTCGACATGTTGGAGCAATTCCTGGAGCCACAATTGCGAGATGAAGGATTTAGGATACCGTTGTGTTCCAACAGGATTGGGTACTATCCCATTTGGCCAACATCGTTCGGGACTAACTGAATCACGCATTGCCAGGCAGATGGATTGGTCAGGGCTCGCCAAAACTGTGGGCTCCAGTCCTCAGATTTGACCCCCAAATGGATTTCTTTGCGTGGGGTTTTATCAAGTCCAAGGAGTACCAGGTCAGGATTACGCACCATTGCACAGCTGAAACAACGGATTACGGCCGCGGTGGAGGACATTACACCGCAATGTTGCGCAATGTTTTCCGGGCCACGGTGGAACGTGGGAGCTGTGCCGGGATGTGCAAGGGGGACACATTGAAATTTACTAAGAATGTATCCAGGTATGATATATGGTTGATGCATACTGCAATTGCTGCAATAAAACGGAGTTTTCACCAAAATGTTTAGTGACTTTATAATCACCCTGTATATCAAACAATTTGGTATGATGTGTCATGGGGGTGGCCGTGGCCTGGTTGTCTCTTCGGTTGGCTTGCCAATCGATGGAGTTCAGCAACTTCAGGCGCGGCCAGCTGCTGGCTGGGTGGCGGCCAGGGCTTGAGGGCCACTGCTGGCGGGACAGCTATTTGGGGCACGGCTGTTGGAGGACTTTAGTCTGACCCATTTGCCAAGTGACCATAGCTGGTTTTCCAGCAGTTGGTACAGCCACTGGTTTGTTTGTCCGCCAGCAGCTCTTCCATCATGAAACCCCCCGTGCTTCGGAGGGCACGTTGAGCCGTCGGTCCCGGCTGCTACTGTCATCTCGTAGCAGTCGATATTTACTGGGATGGCGCAAAACTCTAATCTACCCTCTGTACTAGATACTAGATGATGTGTCATGAATGAATATAATCTAAAATTAATGATAGTGTAATTGGTTTCAAAAACCTGGCTTAGTGGAACCATTATGATTCATCGGAACTTTCAATGTTGAAATATGGCATGTAATATATCAAACGACTTGGAATGATGTGTCATGAATGAATATAACGTAAAAGAAATGATAATCGAAATTGGTTTCAAGGAACGTGGTTTAGTGGAAACGTTATGGTCATTGGAACTTTCAATGCTAAAATATGGCATATAATATATAAAAACAACTTGGAATGACATGTCATGAATGAATATAACGTAAAATTAATGATAGTGGAAATTGGTTTCAAGGAACCTGGTTTAGTGGAACCCTTATTGTTCATTGGAACTTTCATTGCTAAAATATGGCCAGTAATATATCAAACAACTTGGAATGATGTGTCATGAATGAATATAACGTTATAATAATGATAGTCGAAATTGGTTCAAAGGTACGTTGTTTAATGGTATCTTTATGGTTCATTAGAAACTTACAATGTTAACATAGGGCGGTTTAAAAATATAGTTCCGCGAATGGTTTAGTGTAACCTTGGAAATAATTTCCGCCAAAGAAAGCCATCCCCGAATCGATCTGGAAACCTGTTTGAAATGACACGATTTCCGAATTTCTGATTGAGAAAGTCTAGCTCTTCATCCTGTTGAAACCATTGATGTCGAAGCGGTATACGCTTCCTTCGCAGCTCGGGGATGAAGAAGGTTTCCTACATGTTAAGGTAGGCCTGTGTGGTTACGATGCCCTCAAAAAAGAACGCCTCTTTTGGAAATCGCGCACCAAGCCATAACCTTTCGTGGATGAAGAGGTGAATTATGTATCTTATGAGGGTGCTGGGAACCCCAAAAACGAACGTTGTGTTTATTAACGTCACCTGACAGATGGAAGAAGGCCTCATCTGACACCCACAGGTTGTCCACAATGTCCTTATTGGCTTCCATTTCTGCTCCAAACTCCATCGCAAATTGTTGTCGCTTCTGTCTTCCTGTATCTGTTAGCTCCTGATAAACATGGATCTTATACGGGAACAGGTGCAAATCCTTTCTCAAAATTCGCCACGTCGTGGTATACGAGAGCCCTTCTTCAATGGATAGGCGGCGAACAGATTTTTTGGTAGGGGAATCAAATGTCATAATTGGACCGTATTTTTTTTAAGAGCAGCGAGAGATGGACTCGTGACATGCACTGTGACTGCTGCTCGCATGGGTCGATGCTAAGAAGTTTTGTGATACCAGAACTTCAGCAACGTGGCATTTTAGACAACGATTTTTATGCAGGATGGGGCTCCACCTCATATTGGTACATGTGTCAAACAGTTACTTCAGTAACATTTCACAGATGAACGGATTATAGGCCGAAACTTCCCCCTTTCTTGGCCACTCCGGTCACCAGATATCAACCCCTGTGATTTCTGGCTCTGGGGTTACCTCAAAGCCACTGTTTATGGTGATAACGTCAGGAATTTGGCGGAACTGAAAGATGCGATACTCCGACAGGTGCGCAACATTCCTCCTGATATGCTACTGAGCTACAGTTGAGAACGCAGTAATCCGGTGTAACCTGCTTTCAGTAAATGGTGGAGGCCACATTCAATATGTAACTAATTTTAGTAACGATTAAAGACTTGTTAACCTGTGTCTTCGTGTCTAATTTCGTATACGAATATTGCATAGAGTGCCATTCCATGCTGGTGGTGACCTTTTGAACTAATTTTTTTTTTTGGTGGGTATGAACTTCCCATGCCCTCTTGTATAATATTACCAAGTAGTATAGCTTTTGGTCCAGTAGTTTTTTTTATGGCCATGTCAAAATGGAACTTTAATTATAAAGACCTTGTATATCTAACTGCTCGTAACGACCTGTCATGAATGAATATAACAAATAATTAATGGTATTCGGAATTGGTTTAGTAGTACGTGTTCTAATGGTACCAAATAATATTATTGGATACTTTTAATGCTAAGACATTATTTGTAATATACAACCTCTGACAATTAAGTTCGGTGAATGACCTCATATTGCGAGTGGATTGCTGGCTTACATGAAACAGCAGTTACTATCCTTCAAGGTAATCCCCGTCGATGGTAATGCACTTCTGGGAACGGCTGTACAAGTCCTGGAAACTCCTGGCATAGTCGTTTTTAGGGATAACCTTCAGTTGGGTCGTAGCATTATGTTGGATGTCTGGCCACTTCAGGGGGCGTCTTCCACAGTGTTCCGGCCTCCTCGGAACCGTTTAAACCACTCATAAACACACTTCAAAGTGATACCACTTTCTTTGTAAACTGTTGTCAGCATTTCATGAGTCTCTTTCGTTCGCTGATACATTTTGGGTTTCGACCGCGCGTACTACGCCTTCTTTCTTCAATGTCCTGTTTAAACACAATAAGCACACTCGCAGCGCTGATTCTCTCAAATTTGTTTAAACATGTTTCGACCTGTCTGGGGCAGGATACGACGGTAGCGCACTCTTACGACCGTTAGCAATATGAGGTCATTCACCGAACTTAATTGTCAGAGGTTTTATCACAAAACTCGAAACTATGTCTCATGAATGAATATAAGGAGTAATTAATTATAGTAGAAATTGGGCTAATAGTACATGTTCTTATGATGTCATATGGTACCATTGGAAACTTTCAATGCGAAAATAGGTATTTAATAGACCCAACAGCTCGTAACTACGTGTCATGAATGAATTTGACGAGTAATTAATGATACTCGGAAATGGATTAGTAGTACGTGTTCTAATGGTACCACTACTTTCAGTGCTAAGATATCGAGTTGTTAAGCATATTGTTATTCATAATTAATTGCTATCAATGGCAAATTTCTGTTAGGCCTAATATTTTCAATAGCTAACTTCTGTTGGACATACCGGGTGGTTATAATTAAACTTTCCCAATTCTGCGCGGGCTGCAGACAGCATTATTACACGGTTATTGATGAAACTTTGTGTATAGGCTATGCAGAGCATGGGGAAGAGGATTCCAACGGGAAATTTATTAGTACATACAGTTGCCACCAGGGGGAAAAGTGGCATTGTATGCAAAAGCGCAATGCGTCTGTGAACAACAATCAACCTGCAGAGGTCACCATGCCATTGGGAAAGAAATAACGTGCGCTCCTGGTGAAACTCTATTACCAAACAGCAGCAATAGTGCAACACCACTGCGAGAATATTGGCGTGTGAAGCGATAGCGGACAGGGCCCATGACGGCCAGAGGTTTACGAAAGATGATGCAGAAATTCGAAGAGATAGGTGTGTTGCCTGTTCACTGGTGACTTCCGTCTGGACCTTAATCCATGTGACTTCTACCTGTGGGTAACTAGGAAGAATCGTGTTTATCATGAAGGCGTACGGAACTTGCCTGTAACAGAAAGCCAACATCATTTATGTTGCAGCCATTTCACGGAGGGCACTTCGTGGTATTGTCATCGACATACGGGTGCGCATATTGAACACTCCCTCTAACACCATACCAGTAGTTCATTACTACCGTCTGTGTATGATCTTGCAGCGCCACTATTTTCCCCTGTGCCAATCGTATGCACTAATATTAATTATAACCACCCGGTATTATTATCAATAGCTAATTGCAAAGAGCTAATCGCTCGCTTCAGCAATAGATGATTACGTAGAAAAGCTTTAGGAATGAATATGAATAAATAATAGATGCCTACATAGAACACTTCAACAATCGACGCTCATTTCGTTTACCTAGAAATAAAAAAAAACATGTATTTGTTCGAATAAATAACGAAATACTATATTTTCCATTTAACCTTTTAGTTCTTCAATTTTATTCGTTTAAATTCTCTTTTTACGTTAATTTAATTATTTAGTAATTTACAATTCAGTTTTCATATTTATATAGATTTACACAGTCCAATCACATTAATGTGATCGTCTGTCAGTAGCCAGTATAACCACCTTTCGTGGCGCGGACGACTGCGAGACTGACAGGAAGAGAGTCAATGAGGTTCTGGAAGATATTGACAGGTATATGAAGCCATGCCGACTCCACTCCTGTGGCGATCTCTCGTAGACTGCATGGTGGAGGATCCATGGCGCGAACAACCCGATCGAGGTGGTCCCACAGATGCACTATGGGGTTTAAAACCGGGAAGTATGGAGGCCAGGAGAGTACCATAAACGCATCCTCATGTTCTTCAAACCACGCACGGACACTGCGCGCCGCATGGCACTTCGCATTGTCTTGCTAGAAGATGCCATCGTGCTGACGAAACGCAATTTGCATGTAGGGGTGGACATGGTACGAAAGAACAGTTGCCTACTTCCATTGATCCATGGTGCCGTCTACAACGATGAGTGCATCCAGGGAATGCCATGAAAACATTCCCCAAACCAAAACGCTGCCTCCTCCGGCCTGGAGCCTTGCAGCACGTGTTGTAGGGTGTTTGTTTTCTGACGCTCAACGCCATAAACGCCATCGCCCATCTGCCCGATGGAGCATAAGCCGTGATTCATCGGAAAAAAACACTTTTCGCTACTCTGTCGCTGTCCAATTGCGATACTGGCGCGAGCAAATGTCAGTCCTTTCCGTGGCCGTGACCTGGTTGTCTCGTCGGTTGGCTCGCTGATCGATGGAGTTAAGCAATTTCAGGCGCGGCCAGCTGCTGGCTGGTTGACAGCCAGTGGCTTGAGGACCACTGCTGGGTGGAAAGGCTATTTGGGGCACAGCTGTTGGGGGACTTTAATCTGACCCATGTGCTGAGTGACTAGTGCTGGATGTCCAGCAGCTGGTGATAGCCACTGGTTTGTTCGTCCGCCAGCAGCTCTTCCGTCAAGAACACCCGTGCTTCGGAGGGCACGTTAAGCCGTCGGTCCCGGCTGTTTCTCGTAACAGTCCTTAGTTACTGGGATGGCGCAAAACTCCCTCGAAGGAGTATGTACCGCAGATTATCGTTCTGCGATAATCTACCCTCTGTACAAGATAAGATTGGTGCACGAACCAGCCGTCTGCTGCGGAGCCCCATATGCAGCAACGTTCGCTGAACTGTCGTTGAAGATACACGTTTGGTAACCCCTTGGTTCATATTGGATATCAGTTGGTCCACGGTTGCACGTCTGTTCGCTTGCACACATCTTCGTAGCTGTCGTTCACCTCTGTCATCTATGGCTCGTGGTGCCCCGCACTGTGCACGTCGCTGATTTTGGGTATTGCGGTACACTTTCACCACGGCGGCACGCGAACAGTTCACAAAACTAGCCGTTTCGGAAATACTGCCGCCCTTGGTTCGGATGATCATGCCGTTTTGGAGGTCGGATTCATCGCTATGTTTCCCCATCACTCCAAAAATCGCAATGGTTTCTGCTTCCCTCTGACACTCTTCCTATACCCCCTACCTCTGATACTGGTAAGTACCTTCTGGACGTATCCATTTTACACTGATGTTGAATGTGACTGAACTGTGTATTTAAAATGTTTTAAAGTGCATGTTAGTTTTAGATATTCGTGGCTGACGTTTCGTTGCAGTAATATGAAAAGGTGCTCCGCCTTGGCTGTAAAGCTACGGCCACAGCACTGTCCGAGAGAAGTGTGCCGGAGCTCCATCATGCATGTACCACATGTTTTGTCGAACATCTAGAGGTATGTTATCGAAGAGCTCGGAGAGAGTTTCCTGCAGAGACCGATTGTAATTCTCGCCTGTCAAGGATTAGGCATGATGTACGGGCCCAGTAGATGATTTTAATGACACCAGCCCACACGGGTGAAAGTAGCTTCGTCAGTGAACAGTACGTGTTTGGACCAGTCAGGATCACGAGCATCCTGCTGCAGGAATCATGTGGCAAAGGCAACACGAGCGGGAAAAATTTGTAGGAGACAAAGCTTGCAATTTTTTTACACCGGAAAGGGCGCGGACAATCTTCCACACAATCGTTTGACTAGTTCCAGTAGCAGCGGCAACTGCTCGAGTGCTCGTCGATGGCTTGGCTTTAAAACGCTGCAACACATCTTCTTCCAAGTCGTCTGTACGAACATATGGAGGTCGGCCTGATGTTTGAGCAATAAACATAAAACGTGATAGCTCCTGAACAACGTACTTGCGAGCCCATATTGTATTAAAAGAAAATGTTCATTCTGGTCACCACTGTCATTGCTTACAGTTATAAACACTTTTTCAGAATCACCCTGTATATAATTCGTGTCTAAACACGGTTGCATTGTGCATTATTTCTCATACTTAAATTACTGCGTTATTACTATCTTATGACTACATTAACGCATTTGACTATTTTTTATATTGTCTTCTCCAGAGGAAGATATAGTAAATTGTCTTCAGTTTATCTCATTTATCAAAGTCATTCATAAAATTCATAAGGATTTAATTTTTTCTCAATGATAAAACAAATCGCTTTTCAGGGAATGTTATAAATATAATTGTATTTTTTGGTTTTCAACGATGACATAGCTTAACTTTCTTTGATTTCAATTTTTCCAGCTTATTGGTTTTTAATTCTCGTCACTACCAAAAGAGCTCTTGGAGAAGATTTTATGTTTCTAATTATATTGTTGAGGGAAAAGTAATCTTTCTGAATATTACTAATCTCAACGTTCTTTATTTTCTAGTTGAATTATCACAAATAATTTAATTTTTTTTTTATCTCCTAACTCTTCCACATTCAATTATAAATTCTATCTCCCCCATATATTTCTTCAGAATTTTTATAGAGAAAGGTGGATTTAAGTTATATGAATCTGAAATGAATTTCAAATCATTGGCAAGAGTGTCAGTTTTATCCTTAGGTTGTTTCCTTTTTTCATGTAGATTGCCGATACAGCGGCCGGAGTTACGCCAGTGGTCGACGGATCGTGATGGACGACCCGTGTCTCAGGTGTTCCTGCTTCCGAAGCCAGATCGTGTGTCAACTGCACGTGTGCCCCACGCTGTCCAATCACATGCGCGCGGGATGTCGGGTTCATCGGACGTTCAGCGAATGCTGCGCCAGACTCGTCTGCGGTGAGTCACATTGCTCTCTTATTGCACACATCATACATTTGTACAGTCATCAAAGGGAAATAATCCACACTTGAATTTTACTCTAAGTTTTACCGTTTCAATAGTAATTTATTTTTAATAATTTAATATTATATTTAGAGTTAACATTTTTAAGATTATTAAATTTAAATAATTATAATTAAAAAAGCTATTAAAACAACACATTAGCATGAAATGTAATATTAAGTATTAAACTCGTGTGGATTATTTCCTTTGGTTGACTGTACTTTGTATTTGCAGCGTGTTGGATTGCATAAGAATCAAAATCTTACACGAACAAACACGACTTAAACGAATAAAAGGGCTTTCACTCTCAAGAGATTACCAAATGCTACCACAGAACTATAATTCCGTGTGGTGAAGTAATCCAATGGTTCCGGTTGTCCCACGTAAATATAATTTCGGGAAGAGAATTAATTTTTTTAAAATTTAAATTGGACGTGCGAGCATTTGTAATACGGAAACGATATGCAAAAATTTCTAACACGTTTTCATGAAGTTGGATGAGCATATGAAAAAGCAAAGCCCTTTTAATAACAGGCGTTTAGATCATGAAGCGAAAAATTTTATGCTAAATACATTTATTATAAACCAGAAGTAATTTAATTATGAAACAATGACCTTTTTAACTTTTTAAAAACCAAAATCCACTTTTACCAACCAAAATCCACTTTTAGAGTTAAGCATTAGAGAAATTCCTCAGATTTAAAAAATTTAGGGGTTTTTAATTGAATATAAATAATGAATTAATTAATCTTTTAAATTAAATTAAGTAGTTGTTTATTAGCTGAACCTCTGAAAATATATAATTGATTAAAATCAAAGGTTCAGCTAATAATGAACCATTATTTAATTTTAATATATTAATCTCTAAAAAAATTCTTACACTCAAATTTTTTAATTTTACCTTTTTTTTTTAACTTTATTATTCACTCATCAATGCTAAAATCAATGTCCATTGTCTAACGTGATTTTTTAATTTATTAAAGCTATTTCAAGATATTTAAAGTATTGCTTAACATCAGTATAAACTCAATATCAACTGAATGCCTGATGTTTCAACAAGCTGAATTTGTGTTCTTGTTTTTATGTTAAACGTTGGTTTTCGCTCACTTTTAAAAATTAAGGTCTATTCGATTGGAATAACGAAAATTATACAACGAAACTTACACTTACGGACAAAATTAAAAACTCACATACAATTTGGACAAAACTTTAATGAAGAAGAAAAAAATTAATAATGAAAACTTTCTCCAGTAACATCAAATTAAAAATTTGAAATAATCCCAACACTAAAAATAACATAAAAAAATAATAAAGTTAAAAACATTCTCCCCTTCTCGAATTACAAGAAATGTAACTGAGCCAACCATGAAGATAAAAATTATTTGACCAACTAAAGATGGGCAACCGTCTACTTCTGTTCACGGACCTTATGACAGCATTTCAAAGGAAGAGTATCATGATAGCCTTTCGTCCTGCTGGGCTTCGCTATATCGGTTTTGCAGAACTTATGCTGGAACAGAACGAATAAGCGCTGCTGACAGAGATGGCTGTTGCTGCATTCGCTGCCATTTTTTCTGTACGGCCCTCTTTCTTCAGATCGGTTTGGTTTGCATCTTCGGACAATCTTCGTATTAGCTGACAATTAGACCATTCGCAGGAGATTTTTGTTCGTCGATGTACGCTTCCAAATAACGCGTTCAGCTTCACGCCCATCTTCGAGACCGGATCCACAACAATACCTACTCTGCATGCGATAACACTTGTGCAGTTCAACACCTCCTAGAGAGAAGACCTGCGGACAAAAGGTGTATACATTGTTATCTCATCATCATGCGGCTATTGTTAATACTGTTTCTACCCTAAATTTGGCCGCTTGATGATGATGTAAGAATCTATACACCTTTTGTCCGTAGGACTTCTCTCTAGAAGGTGTTGCCTCTACTCAAAGCCTGAGCGCGAAAACGTCATACATAGTTACATCACCTTCGGTAGGGTATTGTTAATCTCATTTCTACCAATAATAAACCCGAAATTGTCCCTATCGCGTAGACGACGAGAAAGACAGGCCTGGGTACTGAAAAGTCACCTGACCATAGTAGTCTGAGCAACAAT
>JAHWFO010079372.1:538334-558160 GCA_023313115.1 Rhysida immarginata | reverse complement strand
GCATTATTACAAATTGAACCTTATTTATAAAGCACAATGTTGTCTTGCATTGTTGGTCATGAGATATCTATTGTTGGTCCGTGCATGGTGTTGGTGAATTGCGTGTTGATAAACAGGGGAATTACAAAGCAAAGCAGGGAATTTCAAAAGGAGACTTAGGAAAGCGGTGTTTTCCCGAGGGAAAGAGATATTTTCCCGCGGTAAAAAGTAGCCTACGTCACTCTCGAGCCCTCCGAGTATCTGCATACAGAAAACCACATCAATCTGTCGCTCCGTATCGACGTGAAAGAAGGACCAATAAACAAACAAACAAACACACTTTCACATTTATAATAGTAGTATGGATGGATGGATATATAGATATTTCAGTCTAAGTTAAATAATATCGATATATCACTATCGTATTATCCATCCCTTGTACAAATATACAATTTCTTGCTTACGAGAGTCACTGTTTTGATCGCAAAGTTTTTCTAATCAGTTTTTTTTCATCAAAATTTGCGATTACAACAATAAGTCTCAAAAGCTGAAAAATAAAATGTGAATTGTCTTTAACAGCACTGAATTTGGTATTCTCTAGTAACTTGAATTTTTTTTTTCATGCTAAGCGTTGAAATGAAAGAAGTTTTAATTTTAATATTAAACATCTAATTTTGTAATTATTCTATCATTTCAGAGAACATCAGCCAGGACATAGATTCTGGTTTTGTTCAAATGTCCCGGGGACAGGTTGGGCGAAATAACGGCGACCGCGAGGGTGACATCAATTATGAAGCAATAGAAGAGACGACAGGTCAACCAACGCCCAATCGACAGGAACCCCCTCGGCAACAAGCCGTGAAAGGTCAGCCAGTCTCTTTCCTACCTTATCATTGAATTTAAGTGTTTTTATTGAAACTGCTATTAATTCAAAAATCAGATAATAAGAATAAGGACTATTTTAGATAAAATAACAAGTAAGTACAGGGTGCGTAAGGTATTTGAGGACAGATTCACTTTAAGAAAGAAAACAGAGATATAAGTCGAGATAATAACTTTATTATCGAAACACATCATGAGCATACAAAAGAAACCTTCTTGTTATATGGCTATTCAATGAATCTCCCTTCAGCTTCAATGCGAGATCAAAACCGTAGGCATGCGCGAATCAAATGGTCATGGTTCATATTGGTCATTACTCGAACAATGGCAGCTTTCAATTCACCTTTGGTGTTATGGGGGTGTTCATTCACCTCTCTCTCCACAACGCTCCATACCTAGTAGTCCAACGGATTCAGGTCAGGGGAGTTAGGAGGCCAAAGGTTATCATGGAAGTTGTTGGCCATCCATTCCTGTGTCATGCGAGACTTGTGTGCTGGAGCAGAGTCTTGCTGAAACACGTAAGGCCTTCCGTTGCGTATCGTTAAGGCTTAACAGTTGTTTTAAGGGTCTTAACGGAGATCGCAGAGTTAACTTTAAGGCCTTGGGGAAAGAAGTGTGGCGGCATCACATGTCCTTCACTGCTGACAACCCTTAAAACCATGACAGTTGCAAAAAATTTCCTGTGCATGACTCGTGGCACTTCCGAAGGGTCTGCACATAACCATCACTCATTTCTTCTGATCCTGGTCAAAGTTTTTTTCATCGGAGAAAATCCACAGCAATTCAGCTTCACACGGATTTTTCAGCTTGTTTAAGAGCCTTTTCGATCTGAGTAGGCGGATTTCCAGTGTTTTGGCTGACATAAACTGACCTCTTCGCATAACATACGAGTGATATCTGATGTTTTCATGGACAACATTTTTGATTGTTCCTTCCGACACGTGGAGATCTTTGGCAAGTGACCTCATGGATATTCTGGGATTGTCATCGATGGCCTACTGCACTTGCTAAATAAATTCAGGTGTTCTGATGATGTCAGAGCGTGAGGCATGCTTTTTACGCTTTGCTACTGGTGCAGCATTGCCATCTTCGGTCTCCAACTCCTTCCGTACTTTGTGTAGACGAATGATCTTGCGACCTTTAGAAATCGTGATATCTCTAAATCGCTGTGCTCTGCCTTTACTGCTACGATTACTGCATATCTACTCATGATTTGTGTTACTTGATGTCCGCCATTTTGCTTTCCGGAAACGGAAAGGACATACAATTTACTATAGTGCAGCAGTATCCAAATGAAGGTGTGTCCTCAAATACCTTACGTACCCTGTATTATTTTTTAGCCAACAGGATAGTGCTGTGATTTCGATGCAGAGGATCACATTAACCTTTATGACAGGTCTGCAGTCTGTATTGAACCTTTCTGTTACATAATCTTTCGAATGTCTCTTTAGTTGCGTAGAATGTATTTTACCTCCAATTTTATTTTTCTTAAACGCAATTTAAATCCGAAGCACATTCAATTTCACTAATTTTATCCTCCTAATATCGTTTATCTCTGGATATCTCCAATCAGTATATTCCTTCTACATTTACGTTTAGACGAATCTTCGACACCGCCTCTCTCTCTTTGGCAACATATGTGGGATCAGGAAAGGTGTCGGATTAGTAGTGACACATTCGCGTCTGAAAACAACACCTGACAATTTGTAGGTCCATTTTCCTATGAAAAAATATTATTATTTAAGATTAAAATATATAAGAAAATTTAAATTTTCAAAAATATCAGTGAAGTACAGGGCGATTCAAATTAAAGTATCCCTATTCAGAGCCCTATAGCAGGCGACTGGTGGGCCGAATGTCTTCAAAGCTGGAGAGTATACTAATCAGGAAATGGAGAAAAAACATTGATAATAATAACATGTCGTGCCTCAACGACCACCAGGGAGAAATCTGGCGCTACCAACAACAGCGACGTACCGGTAAAAAAGGTTGTGTAATGCCAAGAAAGAAGCCCAATAATGGGCTCGCAGATCGATTAATATCATTTCTTTATGCTTGAAGCATTAACTCCAGTTTTCATTTATTAGTTTCTTATGAGTGCTTATCAGCTTCTAATGGTTTGGAGGGTTTTTTTGCGTGTTCATCAGCTTTCTAATGGTTTGGAAGGAAGGAATTCCCAATCCGTGAGCCGGTGCTTGCGCTGTCATTGGACTTCAATTTGACTAACATGCACTCTTTAGGACACTTGGAGACAGCCTTGCTATCTTTATCCGCATAGCCTAGTTGGTAGAGGGAACGAGCGTGATACGCGTGGTCCGTGGTTTGAATTCTACTCGCGGAATTTTTCTTATATTTTTTCTATTAATATCATCCCCATGTATGTTAACAAGTTTACCTTTTTAATTACATTGCCATTGCATGACTGCTTGTAGAAAACGAATACTGTAGTCATCCCAATTGTTATAGTAGCCCTTGGGGAAATACCGAGGAAACTATTTAGACACCTAGAAATCTTGAACTTTTCAGATGTAAACACCCTAACCTTGCAAATAAAACCACCCTAGGAACTGATTATATCATCTCATTTCAGCTTTAATAGTTTTTAAGTCCTTGATTAGGATTTGAACTTATTAAGCTTTTTACTAGTGAATCATTGTGAATCTAACATGGATTTAGTCCAATAATAATAAAAAGGTTGCCTATGCTATTAAAAAAACCATTAACGTATATTGTATGACATCAAAGTATTAAATACAGTACATTCCCCTTAGCTTTGTATGGAACTAACAAAGATAGACTACGACGTATACACCAAAATTTGACCATCGTTTGACGATAGACAATTTCGAAGATATACACTGTCATATAACTGAATTATGACCTCCCGCTTAGTAATGGAAGTAGCCACCCTTCGCCGCTATAACTGCTGCTAGGCGTCGTGGCATGGACCCAAGAAGTGCGCAGTACGTGTCCAATGGTATGCCAGTCCATTCCGCTTGTCCACAGAGCTTCGAGAGTCATAGGTGGAAGGTCCAGCTGCCGTATATGGCGATCAAGGTGCTCCCACAGATGTTCGATTGGATTGATGTCCGGCGAATTAGCAGGCCAAGGCAGCACTCGAAAGTCAGTATAGTGTTCCTCGAACCAATCCAGAAGGAGACGTGCCTTGTGGCAGGGTGCATTGTCCTGCTGGAACACACCATCACATTGGGGGAACATCGTGAGCCTGTGCGGGTGCACCTGGTCCACTACGATTGACAGATAGCCACAGGCATTCAAATTGCCCTCTAGACGAATCAGTGGACCTAACTACTCCCAACAGATGATCCCCCACACATGCACACTACCCCGTCCAGCCTGTTTCCGGCCCACAATAGCCTCCTGCAGTCTCTTTTCATGGCGTTCACGACGCCCTCGCCATCGCCCGTCAATCTTATGGAGCAAAAACCTTGACTCGTCGGAGAAGACGAACCTAGCCCACTCGTCTGTGGTCCAATGGCGGTGCTCACGTGCAAAATTAATGACGACCCCTGATCAACATGGGTGCAGCGACTATGCGTCGACTATTCAGGCCCATCCGTAGCAGGGTGCGTTCAACGGTGATTTCGGGTACACGTCTGTTGGCACCACTGTTGAATCTGGTGGTCAGTTGATGGACTGTGGCTCTCCTGTCACCTTTTACGAGTCGTCGTAGGCGCCGCTCACCCCGTTGGTCGATGGCTCGTGAGCCTTTACAGTGATGGCGTTGGGACGCGATTTCTTTTCCTGCTGTCCACTCTTTGTACACCTTCACTACAGCGGACGGCGAACAGTTCACAAATCGCGCCGCTTCGGAGATGGTGCCACCCTTGCTGCGATAGCCTGTTATCATCCCTTTTTGGATGCCCGTTAAAATCAGGACGTTTACCCATCTTGAGGCTCGTGCACCTGCCGTTTGATGTACCAGCTTTAAAGCTTTCTCAGCCTGGTATGCAAATTTTGCAATATGTAATCGTTGTTGGGGCGAACCATGCGTGTGCCTTGAAGGGGTGCTGGTCATAATTCATTTATATGATAGTGTATAATTAATGAGTTTTTCTTAAGTATAACTCTGTTCATACATTGGTTGCATTTTCTCTTTAGAAGGGACTAAAGAAGGCAGAAGAGAAGAGGAAGGAGTCACCAAGGACGTCATCACCGATTCGCCTGTATTTCGGCCTGCGCCAGCCAATCAGTCAAGACGACAAGGAGACACATTGAGTTGCCGCGTGAATGGGTCCTCGTTCGCCGACGGTTCGGCTCTCCCATCAGGTGCTCACTGCAATTATTGCTACTGTCTCAAGGGGAAGAAACAATGCATCCAGCAGCAGTGTCACCTCAACATCACGGGATGCTCCCCACGATACCTCGATCAATATTCATGCTGCCCAACGCACTATGATTGCAGTACGTACACCATGTTTTGTTAATTCAGAATCAAATTTTTAAGTTCCACTTAAAGAGCCTTTGCATTTCCTTCACTAAACTGTTATTTACTTCTGGATTTTAAATATAAGGTTTCCCAGAGTGTTCGCAAAACAACCTAATTTTTCCAGTTAATTTTTCATTTCACAGGCCAGGAATGAAAAATCATCTTGAAGGAATTTCATTTTTATTCTTGTGGATTTTAGTGCGCTGAATCTGAATCTGCTTTTAGATTTTTTTTATCACGTCACGTTTCCATGTTATGCACATAGGAGTCATTCCAAGTCAAATCGAACAAAATCGGGTGATAATTGATCTTAGAGTCTCCGATTTTTCTCAAACTTTTTCAGTGTATTCTAGCGGATAAAATATAAGGCATGCATAGTTTCGTTTGCCAGATAAATATATATTTCAGTTATAATTAATTATCAAAGTTATCAAAATTTCGCGCATCTCATCACATAAAACGAAGCATACCTCTGGTTATGTTCGTCGTAGGGAATTGTATATAACAAATTGAAGCTAAAATGAATCACTTTTTACTTTAATTTACCGGGTGGGCAAGAAATAACGTGAGGTGTTCAGAGCTCGCTAACGGGAATTCTATTAGGCCAAATGCAGTACATTTTGGTGTATATACCTAGTGGAACATGCAGTTTCGATTTCTGCAAAAAAATAGCACCAAAAGTCGCCAGAGGGGGCGCTTATTTCAAGAAAACAATGAATACATTTGCATAAGCGCGTTCCGTGTTGAGCAATCATTACAATACAAGGCAAGGCTGAGGATTTCCCATCATTCACGAACGTAGCGATTGAAAACGTTACGGACGTCAGGTGCAGCAGATCTTGCGAAAACGTTTTTCAGACAATAGAATAATTAGTCGTGCATTTCCCATGTTATGGCCACCCAGGTCGCCTGATCTCAACCCTTGTGATTTTTGGTTATGGGGATATTTGAAAAGCCTTGTGTATCAAGCACATGTTCCTGACCTCTCAACCTTAAAGGATCAAATAACGTTACATATCAGACTAATTAATGCAGATATGCTGCGAGCTGCCGTAGAAAATGTCGTGTGCCGCATGCAGCTATTGGAACAGCACACTGGTGGTCATATTGAAACACATTTGTAATTAAAAATAAAACATTGTTTGTTGTTGTTACTAAAGTTGGTTTGTACGGTATTTGTTCAATTGACAATTAGGTATTCATTGTTTTCTTGAAATAAGCGCCCCCTATGGCGACTTTTGGTATTTTTTTTTGCAGAAATCGAAACTGCATGTTCCACTAAGTATATACACCAAAATGTACTGCATTTGGCCTAATAGAATTCCCGCTGGCGAGCTCTGAACATCTCACGTTATTTCTTGCCCACCCGGTACTTTATTGACTTCAAATTAAATGAGAGGGGAAAATGCACCTGAAAACGATGCTCTAAAATTATTTTAAAAAATAGAGTTAAATTCCCTCATATCCATTGCAAAACACCATGAAATTACAGGATGGAATTCCAAATAGTTCAATCAGTATTAAATTATTTATCAGGTTCGGTGCGCTGATTTGATGTGTGGGCAGGAGCAAGAATACAACAATGGCTCAGGCGACGTCCTTGAAGCGTCGATCAGTCATTAGCAGTTAAACATTATTAATTAAATTACATCATTTGAAAATTTCATATATTTTCTATACTTCTAAAAGAAATTCCACTTTGAAATTTGGGTGGCCATTAGAACAAATATCAAGAAATATGCCAATATTTTTTTTTTTTACAGATTTTTAATATGTAGTTTTAATTTAAAATTTTCAAAATTAAGGTTAAAACCATGTTAAATAAACTTTTCTTTAATTCCAATTATATCTAGAAATATATAATCTATATGCCCTCATTTAAGCTTTAAAGTGAGCTATGAATGAAACATGTACGACGTACAGTTTCAGAGAAACATGCGTTTATAAAACACCTTAACCGGCTAATTGCTGTAAATTTGACTGCGAATATTTTTGTAAGTAATTATGTTAGATGAAAATTAACACGGTGGACTTACTTAATTTGATGTACGGAATGTATAAAAAAAGTTTGAACCTTTTATGAAAATGCAGTATTTTTTAGGTGTTCCATTTCATGTGTAATGGCTCCTAGAGATTTCAATGTTAAAGTAATGGACGTGAAGTCAATGTTGAACTATGTTAAAGTATCCATATTTTTGGGCCACAAGGAAATTTATCAGGCCCCAAACTCTGAATAATTTAAAAGTGTTTCATTGAAAAACAAGAAAAACACTAAGGTCAGATACGAATTTAGCATTAAAAAACGTTTAAGAATCAGCAGTCCGAAGCATTGAATCATGATCATGTTTTCAGATGCAATAAAAAATAAATACAGGGTGAAAATTAATTCCACTGCCAAACTTGGAGGTAGTAGGGATAGTCGAAACAAACAACTTTTCTTTATACCAGTTTTGCGAGAAAAATTTATTTACCAACGCAGAACAGTTACAGCAGAACTCCAAGATAAGTGAGAACAGGACGTGTGGAAGAGGAGATACTGCAACGGTTTGCACAGGATTCCTCAATAAGCACCCGTGCAGTCGCACATGCTGTGGGGACCAGTCAAACAATTGTCTGGAACGTCATGCATGATAATGGGCAACATGATGTTGCCAACATCCATACCATGAACAGACTGTGCAGGCTTTGTGACCCAGTGACTACCGACTACGTGTGCACTTTTCCGACTGGTATCTTCAGAATGTTGCCATCAATCCCGCGTTTGGTGAACTTGTTTAGTTTTCTGATGAAGCACAGTTGACCAAGGATGATCTCTTCAATTGCCACAACCGCCATGTGTGGAACGACACAAACACTTTGAACAACTGCTGTAACTGTTTTGTGTTGGTAAATAATTTTTTCTCGCAAAACTAGTACAAAGAAAAGTTGTTTGTTTCTACTATGCCTACTATCTCTCCAGGTTTGGTAACGGAATTAATTTTCACCCTGTATTTTATACAGTACGTAAACCTTTTATTTATTTATCAATGGACGAGTCTACATTTTACACGGGTAATACAGATTAAGGGCTTATAATAACTGAAGTATGAAATAAAAGCACGGGTATCGTGTCTCTCGATGTGTCGACTAAACATAACGTTTATGCTTAAGGTGCGTCTTCTTACTAGCGTCTGTGTTAACAATCGAATGTGGAATCACAAACAAGGCACGTGCAAGCTTTTCGCAGTATATCTAAAATCACAAAACGTCTGTATTTTGTAGACGCAAAATTAAAATGATTGCATCAGCCGTATCGCTTTTTTGGGTGGGAACATTTTTCTTAACTATAAAAAAGAAGGAATCTGTAGAAATATATTAAGCACTTTAAAGCACATTGAAATTCAACAAGCGCATAAATTATAAATAAGATGAAGACTTCGAAAAGCATCAAAAGATCTAAATGTTTCAAAATAATTAATTACGAATTAAGTTGTTAGTAATAAAATATATTTATTGTAATGGAAAAGAGTTTATTCCAATACACAAGGATTCATTAGACCTCATTCAAATAACTGAAAGCAAAACGTTAGGCCATTTCACGAATTGGCTTGGTAAGACTATGGAAGAATGAGTCAAGGAATGACACCTCTAACTATTTCAATGCTAAAAAAAACAGGGTCACACGCCAACTGGTCAAAGGCACCGTAAGGATCGGATTTCCCATAATCCCTTTCGAACTGATCTGCGCATAACGTTGCGCAATGCAGCAAGTTTCGTTTTTCCATGGTTTCGTCTTTGCCTCCTTTTTGTTTCATTTACTTTAGGTTAGTAGAGTTAGCTTATAAGAAAAAACTTATAAGTAAACAAAAGGAGCCAAAAATAAAATCGAAAATAAGTAATTAAAATAATCAGAATAAAAAGGGATTTGGAGGCAAAAACGAAACTCTGTTTTTTTTTTCTTTTTTGTACCTCTTATTTATTTTAAGACTTTCTTATTAACTAAATCCGCTAATCAAAGTTTTCATCGTTTTTTTTTTTTCCCGAAGCTTTTAACAAAAGTAAAATTGCTAATGACAATCAATAATCCAAGACGTTCTTGAAACATTTGCTTACATTTGAAAATCAGTGAGATAAATGAAATCATGTCTGTCAGAAAAAAATACTAAAGAAATTCAAGTAACAAAGAAAATCGAAATACATATATTATTTAGAAAATTAACTGAGTATTATAAAATTAAGATAAACATAAATTTCAAATATCCAATATCTTAATATTTAATTATGTTCATAGAAGAATAGTTATACATACATATAACAAACCATACTGCTTAAATAATTAATTTAATTACAGAATTTTATTTAAGTTACCAGGATTTATACAACATAATAAGGTATAACAAATTACTAACAAATTACAATAATTATAATTTTCTGAACTTTTACAGTAATGCTAACAAAAATATTGCATATTTTGTTTTGAAGCTGTAACAAAAATATACTTTCATATTGATCTTAATAAATTTCTGACCAGCATTTATCTACAGAAAAAAATCGATATGGTATTTCTAGAGAGCAAAATAGCCACCAAAACTCATCACAGTATCTTTTAACAACTTGAATGAACATGATTTAAAAACTCCATTAATTAAATGATGTAAAACTAATTACAAAAAATATTAAATAATAAAAATAATAAAATAATAATGAAAGTCACTTTTCAATCCACAGTAATCATAATTTTGGGACTTAGATGATGTCCAATTTTATTTTCTGCAAAGTTTTTGGAAATCATCACTGGAGTTTATTATCAGCAAACTCTACACATCAATATGGACATCATCTAGACTCCAAATTTGTGACTACTGTAGACTGAAAGTGGTTTTTCATAATCAAAATAATTTTTATTATTATTATTATTATTATTATTATTATTATTATTATTATTTCATTAGTTTTACCTCATTGAATTAATGGAAGTTATTAATTATATCTCATAATCATTGAAGGATAACTTATAAAATACTTCCAAAGTGAAATAATCTATTAACTAATATATAACATATAACGACTAGAAAATTTTAATGAAAAAAAATTATCCTCAGTATTTTGGGATAAACAAAGCGCCCGTCTTCAGATTGAATCAATACTAGCCAACAAAATTTAAGTTTTTTTCTTGTAGCTAAATACAAGTGGGTGATTTTTGGTAATATTTTTTCTGCTGATTACGAATATAATTCTTAAATTTCTCTAGCACGCACAGTTTTCTTGTTTTACAATGAAACATTTTCAAATCATTCAGTGTTTGGGGCCTGGTAAGTTTCCTTGCGGCCCGAAAATATGGATACTTTAACATTGTAGCCGCTTCTCTTCACACTCTTTACTTTAACATAGAAGTTTCGATGTACATAACTTGGAAACTTGACGTGATAGAAAATATCTAAAAGCAGATTCGGATTCTACATACAAATTACTACTAAGAACACTATGTATGGTCTTAGTTACAAAATGTGTGTTGACTAGTGTTATCAACAGTTTTGCGGAGCTTGATAAATACCACGGTCTATAGATATTCATGGTCATCGAGCTCCATTGTTAAAATGAAGCTAAAGTTTCTAGCTCCCAGTAGGGCGGGAACTCTATTGAAAAGTGGCGCTGCATGTATCATCTGCCTAAAGCACTGTATAAAGAAAGTATGGACAATCATTGTTGCAGGCAGCCATTTTGACTCCTATTTCATTCCTGTTTTTTATGATAATTGTTTCTTGTTTTGCGATAAATTCAAGCTTGTAGATTGCACACTTCCTTTTTGACAAAATTTGAGAAAAATATGCCTCTGAAGTTTGAATTTGCTGCAAAAGACGACCAAACATCATATGAAATAGGAGTCAAAATGGCTGCCTGCAACAATGAATTGTCCGTACTTTCTTTATACAGTGCTTTACATCTGCCCAACTGCGCCTGCAGTGCCACCCTATCGCAGACAGAAACTTTACTTTCGTATTCAGTTTCAATGAAAATCTCTATCGCTGGTTGCGGCAAGACCTCCTAAAGAGAAAGCCTCTGCACGGAAACCGTCATACATTGTTACATCATCATAGTAGTGCAAATTCAGGGCTTATTATTGGTAGAAATACGAATAACAATGCCCTACTTAGATGGTGCAACAATGTATGACGTTTCCGTGCACAAGCTTTCTCTTTAGGAAGTGTTGGTTGCGGTCGGAATAGTGCGATCTATGCGGCACCTGGCGCGACCTGTTTTCCTTAGCTTTTCGAAACAATGGAAAATGGCCGAAGCTCGATGACCATGAATATCTATAGACCGTGATAAATACACATGATTGAATTGCTTACTCAACAATGTCCATTGTTGTAACTGAGCGTTGTTGTACCGCGGACATTCTTGAAAAAACGAACGGCACTGACGTCGAGTTGTTGTGGTTGCATAAACGACGGGGAGAGAAAGTAGTGTTAAGACGAAAAAAAAACGCTTGGAGATTGTCTTTGCTTTCAGATTTGCAGACTGTAACATGGAAAGAAAGAGAATTTGCCCTTTATGGAGAATGGAAAAGTGGGCCAAACGAAAACTCTAAAAAGAGCGACCGTGATGATACCAACGAGTTGGAGGCCTTTGTTCCTACGAGTCAAATGATTGTGAAACTTATGTTTAGCTATGCCTTTGTAGTTGAATTTTGCCGCAGAGCTTCGTTCAAAAAGTTTTCTTTCTCTTCGATGAGCCGAAAGAAGATTACATCGTTGTTAAGGGTTTTTATGTATTTTTGCTTATTTTCAGTTTTTGTCACTTTGTGGCGTTACTTTTTCTTCTCTCTTGTTTGTATTGCTCCTCATGGAATAAACATCGTGAAGTTTTGCTCTCGTATAATTAGTGTAAATTACCGTCGTTTCTTTCGTTACATACCACTCTATGAACTCATGAATTGCAAGTATATACTTCTTTAAGTTTGTCATCATAATTACCACAAACATTTTGGTCTTTCGAGCCGGATGATATTTGCAACTCTCGACTACTCTTTGTTCTCATGAACGCAGTTGATGATTGCTCCTGGTCCTTCGAACTGTTGAATGTGCGCTTATACTAAGAAGGCATCATGATGTTTCTTTCTTCCACTTCAAGCTTCGTGTTTGTGACTGATTCTCGCCGCTCCATGCTGTCGTTTTGCTCACCACTTATTCGTGATTGCCGCCATCGTTTTGTTTTCCCGCCATTTCGCCATCTTCTCTCCACGAATCTCCTCCTCCTTCAATTTACTGACTTCATCAAATACAATGGATCTTAAAAGAAAACGCACCTCCATCAAAGCTAAGCTGATTCGTTTCGAATCCTATGTACAATAACTTTCATCTGCAAATCGTTCTACGCCATTGAATGACATGGATAATGTTAGTTACATAAACTCCTGCTCAACGTAGAACCATTATTTGCTGCGTTTCATGAAATTCAAATAGAGATCGACGCAGATGAAACAAACGACGTTGACTCTAAATCCGCAGAATTTGAAGATAAGTATTTTAACATAATTACTAATCATTTATTAAGTAGATGCATGCCTTGCCCAACCTCACCTCCAGTTCTGCACGTTCACATCGCAGTTCACGCCACTCTCATTCATCATCTACAGGGTGATTCAGTCAATTTCTGACCATTTCACTCGAATGACGGGGCATTAGGGATAAACAATTGAAAGAATATGAGCGCCATATCGAATTTCTAAATAGGTGGAGTTTGTATTGTTGCAACAGCGCTGCATGAAAATCGTATTGTTGAAAAATGGCGCCCGCTTTATCAACAGAGCAGAAATGCAAGGTTGTCGAATGGTATTTCGAGACAAAATCACCTGTAAACAGCAAAGAAAGTTCCGGAAGGAGTATAAGTGTCGAGACGCATCAGGCAGGCAAGCAATCATGGATTTTGTCAAGCAATTTCGTGCCACTGGATGTGTTAAAGGCAAGTAAAAAGGCGGGAGCGAAACTCGTGTTCGAACGGCCGAAGTTGTCGAAAATGTTCGCACAAGGTTGGTCGATTCCCCTACCAAAAAATCTGTTCGCCGCCTATCCATTAATGAAGGACTGTCGTATACCATGACGTGGCGAATTTTGAGAAAGGATTTACACCTGTTCCCGTATAAGATCCATGTTTATCAGGAGTTTACAGACACTGGAAGACAGAAGCGACAACAATTTGCGATGGAGTTTGGAGCAGAAATGAAAGCCAATCGGGGACATTGTGGACAACCTATGGGTGTCAGATGAGGCCTTCTTCCATCTGTCAGGTGCCGTTAATAAACACAACGTTCGTTTTTGGGTTTCCCAGCACCCTCATGAGATCCATAAGTCACCTCTTCATCCACGAAAGTTTATGGCTTGGTGCGCGATTTCCAAAAGAGGCATCATTGGTCCGTTCTTTTTTGAGGGCACCGTAACATCACAGGCTTACCTTAACATGTTGGAAACCTTCTTCATTCCCGAGCTGCGAAGGAGGCGTTTACCGCTTCGACATCAATGGTTTCAACAGGATGGAGCTAGGCCTCACACCACTAATGAAGTGCTAGACTTTCTCTATCAGAAATTCGGAAATCGTGTCAATTCAAACAGGTTTCCAGATCGATTCGGGGATAGCTTTCTTTGGCCTCCTACGAGTCCTGACCTAAACCCATGTGATTTTTAACTCTGGAGGTTCTTTAAAGACAGTGTGTTCACTACAGCACTAAGAACCCTAGACCAGCTGCGACAAAGCATCGTCGACTGCTGCACCCTTGTGGATGCAGAAATCCTGGATAGAGTTATGAACAACTTCACCATTCGGCTGCGAGCAGTTCAAAACGTTCGTAGTGGCCACATTGAGCATATCATCAAGACTTTTCCACGGGAATAAAAACTCCGAACTGCCTAAAATATCATACTGAAATGCTAAGTTTGTAAACATTAATGGATCAATAAATCATAGTACTGAAATGGTCAGAAATTGACTTAATCACCTTGTAATTTAATTAAGTTGCCTACCATTAAACTAGCAGAATTTAGTGGAAAGTTTGAAGACTGGCTGAACTTTAAAACTTATTTACAAGTCTCATTCATGATAATGGCGAACTCAGCAATATACAAAAATTTCATTATTTGCATGCCTCACTGTCTGGCCAAGCAGCAGAAGTTGTTAAGAATCTCACTTTCACCGGTGAAAACTATATTATTGCTTGGAACAGTCTTTATGGTCGCTATGACAATCGAAAAATACTAACTCATTACCTCATGAAGGCCATCTTCGATCTAGAACTTATTCCCAAAGAATCCTCTGCTAGACTATGCACCTTGATTGACTCTGCCAAGAAAAATCTTCGATCTCTGGGTTCTTTGATCAATAAAGAACATCAGAGAGATGCATTCCTTGTCTGTCTTACCAATTCCAAATTAGATAACTCCAATGTAAAAGAATTTGAAAACAAGACTGCTGCTTCTGATCCAAATTCTTTCGATGATTTCATTAAGTTTTTAGAAAACAAGGCCTCTTTATTGGAAACTCTAGAGGCATGTTAAACCCACAAATGAAATCTCGTTTCGACATCGTCCTCTTGTCCGGTCTGCAATAAAGATCATAACTTGTACTCTTGTTCCATTTTCAAATCTATGCCGGTCAAGGAACGTTTTGCTAAAGTAAAGAATTTAAGATGCTGCATAAATTGCCTTTCTAAAGGTCACTTCTCTATGAACTGTAGCTCTAAGAACAACTGCAATAAGTGCAAAGCTAGACATCATACTCTTTTACATATTGATCCTATAACCAACCCCGAGAGGTCAGTTGTTGAAAATGATACAGTCACCCTTTCGGCGTTGATCCTTTTCTGAACAATGTGCTATTCTCTCCACTGCCGTTGTGAATGTTGTTGATCATCAAGGTCAAATTCATCAAGCAAGAGTCCTACTTGATTGTGGTAGCACTTCGTCGTTTGCAACTTCTCTATGTAAGAAGCTCAGGCTGCCTCAAACTTCAGTCAACATCTAAGTCCAGGGCATCACCAATTCTACTGCCAGTGTCCATTGTCTTTGTGAAATTCTTTTGCATTCTCGAGTCTCCAATTATCTCTTGAAGTCTCAGTGTTTGGTTCTTCCTCAGATTACTGGCCATCTGCCCAATACACCAATTGATCTTGTCAGCAAAAACATTCCTTATGGCCTGAAGATGACTAATCCTCACTTCAATGTCCCTGGAGAAATAGACATCCTCTTTGGAGTAAATTCATTTTGGCAAGTTGTTCTCACTCGGTGCATTCCACTTGGACCCAGATTGCCTATTCTGCAAGCTTCTCATTTTGGATGGATTGTATCTGGCTCGTTTCCTTGCACTATCCCCCAAGACATTTGTTGTAACTTTAGTGTCGCAGCTCTGTTTGCATTCAAGAGCAATTGGAGAATTTCTGGAAAATGGAAGAACTTCATACACCTAAGCTTCGCACCTTGGAAGAAGACGAGTGTGAATCTCACTTCAAGAGCCACACCAAGCGTGATTCTAGTGGTCGATTTATTGTCAGTATTCCTCTTAATAAAGCTCCAGAAGTATTAGGTGACTCATACGACATAGCTGAAAAATCTCTTCTAAATCTTGAAAGAAAATTTGCCTCCAGCACTTTCTTGCATCAGCGTTAGGCACAGTTCATGTGAAGACTTAGGCCACATATCAGTTTGCGATCCTGCACCTTCTGAGATTTCCTGCTTTTTACCTCATCAAGGCGTTCTCAAGGAAGATAGCTTAACCACAAAGCTTCGTGTCATTTTCAATGGCTTTGCTCCCACTACATCTGGTGAATCATTTAACTCCTTACAATTGGTCGGCCTTACTATTCAACAAGATCTGTTCAATGTTCTAATCCGATTTTGCAAGCATGTCTACGCCTTCTCAGCTGATATAGAAAAGGTGTATCGCCAAGTTTTCATTGAAGAGTCTCAAAGACCCTTGCAGTGGATCTTATGGAGACCTGATCCACATGACGCCATCAAAGCTTACAATCTGAACACCGTTACTTATGGTACCGCTTCTGCTAGCTTCTTAGCAATTCGATGTTTGTTCGAATTGGGTATTGAATGCGTACAATCCCTTCCTGAGGTCTCTCGAATCATAAAAGAAGATTTCTACATTGACGATTTGTTGATTGGAGCGAACGACGTCTCCACATCAAAGGTACTGTGAAAAAAACCTTTCTGCTACTTTACAAACTGGTTGCTTCAACTTACGAAAATGGATCTCGAACGAGCCTCTAATTCTTTCAGACTTCATGGAGTCTGACATTCATCCTATCCTAGTTGATATTGGCTCGTATGGTAGCACAAAGACTCTTGGACTGCATTGGTTGCTACTTGATAAGTTGACATTCTCTATTTCTTTTACCTCTCTATAAAGAATAACTAAGCGTGCTCTCCTGTCTGACATCTCTCAGATTTTCGACCCTGTTGGCGTGCTAAGCCCTTGCACTATTAAGGCCAAGATGATGTTGCAAGCGCTTTGGTAGAGAAACTTTCATGGGACGATAATATTCCTCGCTCCTTGTCCACTCAATAGTTGAACTTGAAAGATGATCTTCCTGCCCTAAACGAAGTTGCCTTCTCCAGACGTATCATCTGCGATGAGCCGAAAAGTATACAGGTGCGTCTTCTCCGACGCATCCATCAAAACGGTGCTATTTTCTCAAACTTATTGTGTTCGAAAGCCAAAGTGGCTCCTCTCAAGTCTATATCCATATCCAAACTAGAACTTTGTGGTGCTCTCACTCTTGCCCGCTTAGCCCAGCAGGTTACTTCTGCACTCCAAATTACGTTTTTATCAGTGCTTCTTCTGGACTGACTTCACTATTGTACTTGGTTGTTGAAAATGCATCCAAATCGTCTACACACTTTTGTCGCCAATCGTATATCTGAAATCCAGACACACTCCAAGATTTCTGTATGTAATCGGATCTCCATTGGAAATTAACCTGTCGACATCCTCTCAAGAGGTTTCTCTCCTATTGTGATGAAGGATTCCGCCTTGTGGTTTGATGGTCCACCATGGCTGTCTCTAGAAGAATCGTCCCGGTCAACTCTCCAAATGCCTTCCATACCACTTGATCTTCCGGAAGTGAAAAGGTTAGATGTAATATCTGTCATTAGTTCATGTTCTTCATTCCCATTTTCAAGATTCTCAGACTTTGATCATTTAAATTGCATCGTTGCCTTTATATTGCGTTTCAAGAACAATTGTCTATGTCCTAAGGATATCCGAATGCATGGTCCTCTTACACCTTCTAAAATTGACCATGCCTTTCTGACTCTTGTTAGACTTTCTCAAAACCATTCTTTCCCTGATGAGATTAAAATTTGTCAATCCCATGATCCTCGATCACGTTCGAAGCTGCCCTCCTTGTCCTTGTTTTTAGATTCTGATGGCCTGCTGCGGGTTGGAGGTAGATTGCTTAATTCTGATTATTCGTTTAAAAAGAAATTTCCCCTCCTCATCTCTGGGAAGCATCCGCTAGCTAGGCTGTTAATCACCTCAGAGCACCTTCGTCTTCTGCATGCTGGTCCTCAACTAATTCTTGCATCACTAAGAGAAAGATGCTGGATTATTAATGAAAGAAATTTGGCCAAATGGGTTGTTCAACAGTGTGTTAAGTGCTTCCGTGCTGCTCCGAAAAGCATTACACCCGTCATGGGTAATCTTCCTCGTAACAGAGTTGAAACATCCTTTCCCTTTCAATCTGTTGGGATAGATTACGCAGGCCCCATTTTGATTAAAGACAAAAAGGGTCGAGGCTGCAAGATTTGCAAGTGTTTTGTGTGCTTGCTTGTTTGCTTCAGATTCCTTCATTCTGACTTTAAGAAGATTAGTATCTCGTCTTGGTTGCCCTTCACACATTTTTTCTGATAACGGGAGAAATTTTTTGGGAGCCCTTTTCTTGCTGAAAGATCTTGGCGTGTTTTTGAAGTCCAGCGAGGATTGCATTACTCGTTCTGCTTCTAAGCTTCGTATTCAGTGGCATTTCATTCCTTCTCGTTCTCCCCATTTTGGCGGTCTTTGGGAAGCAGGTATTAAATCTTCCAAGCAGCATCTTAAAAGAGTCGTTGGCGACGCTAAATTAACTTTTGAAGAGCTTTATACTCTTTTAACCAAATCGAAGCGGCATTGAACTCTCGTCCTCTGACTCTGCTATCTAGTGAACCTGATTTCCAACCTTTGACACTAGGTCACTTTCTCATTGGAAGAGTTCCTACCACGACTCCAGCTCCCTCGGTCATTCCCATTTCTTTATCGAGACTTTCCCGATTTCAGTTAATTCAGCAACTGCTGCAGCACTTATGGAAACGATGGAGTTTGGAGTACATCGGTGAATTGCAGCAGAAAGCAAAATGGCATCACTGCAGTTCCAACTTGAAATGGACTCCCTTGTGCTCATCAGGGACGATCTCCCACCACCTATCCATTGGAAGCTCGGCTGTATCACCCAACTTCTTCCTGGCAGAGATGGTATCCCTTGTGTGGCCGCCATCCGTACCTCTACTGGACTTTTGAAAAGATCATTCTCTAAGATTTGTCCCCTACTCAACGATTGTTAATGTTCCCCATTTATTTGTTTGTTTCATTTCTGTCACGTTTTGAAAGTCAAGCCTTTCAAGTCGGGGGCTATTATGTTAAGGATTTTTATGTATTTTTGCTTATTTTCAGTTTTTGTCCCTGTTGGCGTAACATGTTCTCTCTCTTGCTTGTATTGCTTCTCATCGTGAAGATTTGCTCTCGTATAATTAGTGTAAATTGCCGTCGTTTCTTTCGTTACATACCACTATGAACTCATGAATTGCAAGAATACACTTCATTAAGTTTGTCATCATAATTAACACAAACAATCGTTTAAAGTAAAATCTTTCGGAACAGCCACCAAAACATTTGCAGGTGAGATTACTTCTAAATATTCTATAGCTAATTTAGGGACCAGGGCAACTAGATTACGACTAGATTCACTACACAGATTGTCGTACTGCAATCTGAATTCGGGGTAACACGGTTCTTACTTCGTCGGAGCAGATTTGAAGCTTATCATCAGGATAAAATAAGTACAAGGTAACCATCGAGGGGATGCATAAACGATCGTATTATTGATACAATTGAGCATTTTTTGAAGCATTTCAGTCAAAGGCCATTAATATAATTAATGAGTCGTATTTACGAAAAGCATATTAACGAATTGTCTCCGCAGACATTAGGGAAAAGGAATTTAAGAGACCTTTATTTTGACTGTACTAATCCTTATGGAGCATGTGTGCCCAATTGTGCGTGGGAGGGGGGGGGTGCCGTAAGGAACCCCTAACGAAAATTCACCCCCAAGCACAGCAGGAGCGGGTTTTTGAACTTGCACGGGGTGGATGTTATATTTGCAGGGAGTAGAGGCTGATAAACGATACAACAAACATTTTAATTAATTAAAGATACCAATTACATATACTTATCATTAATGTTAAAATTGGGGCCCCACATCAAAATACGACATAAATTCATA
>JAHWFO010079372.1:506516-528334 GCA_023313115.1 Rhysida immarginata | reverse complement strand
ATTCAAACAAATACATTGAAAACACAGAAATTTGCATAAACGAAACCAACCAACTATAAAACGAAAACAAAATACAAAACGAACTCAAAACACACACTGACACCAGTCACACATGAAACAAATTAGAACTGACTCTAAATTTTCATAGCACCCGAATCGATAAATGAAAACTTGATAATGCGGTCGGGGAAAATTGATTGCGATTTGTCTAGAATGATCCCATGTGGCTTCAGCCGAACTGAATAGTCCAAATACACGCTTCAAGTGAGAACGCCTTTAAGCAAGAGCCTTATTAGTGAAGCACATTGGAAACGATCCGGTCCAAATAATTCCCGAATTTATTTTTGGCGATAGCAAAAACTTTAGCAAAGACAGAATTGGAACATATGCCAGGAGCCAGATAACCGGTCTTCGGTTGACCCTAATAAAGTTT
The DNA here is from genome assembly GCA_023313115.1 of Rhysida immarginata. NCBI lineage: Eukaryota > Metazoa > Arthropoda > Chilopoda > Scolopendromorpha > Scolopendridae > Rhysida > Rhysida immarginata. Next base: position 527,901 of record JAHWFO010079372.1, on the reverse strand, counting down.
ATTAACACATCTTTGGCGACACCCATACCCCGCTGGCTTCTGTTTTTTTTTTTTCGTATGGGTCATCGTCATCTGCACCTATACCATTACTTGCGCTGTCTGAATTGGCCTGGTATCATTGTATATAAACCGCTATAATTTGAGAACTATATTAAGTACAAGTAAGATTACCGTACCCATTCACGGTGATTAGGACGAACTTCGATTGTTGTTTTGCTTTTCCCGTTATTGATAATTTGATTAATGTTACTTTAAAGTGATAGCTATCATCTGATTTTTTTTTTTATTTAACGTGTAGCCAACTCTCCACGCAGAGAGGTTCATTCAATAAAGGTGACCTTTCACGAAGAGTTGTGGGTCTCTTTATTGGGATGAGTTTTTAATTGTTAGTGAGTTGTCCAAATGGTCACAAGGGCAAGAGTACCCAACCCCCCCCCCTCCCCCTGTTATAACGCCGCTCGTCATGCCCAATTTTTTTTTAATCTTTCTAAAGCTTGCTTTTTTGCCAAGAGAAATTAAATCACGGTTTAGAAATTTTATAGTCCAAGAAAAAAAAAAATTCTCAATCTATCAAGTTTTCATCTGCTTTAGTGCACATATCTAAATGTAATGGGGAACTCGTGATAATGCTGCTTAAATGGTTTTTTATTTTTATTTTAATAATGTTTGGTTGTTAGCAAAAGGCATCATGAAGCAAATGAAACGAATCTTTGATAAATACAAATATGTTCATCGATGGTAAATAGAGGTTGTCAAATTAAGTGTCTTCTCTATGTACTATTGTTTTAAATGCTGTAAAAATTTGTTCTGGCATTTCCAATGATCTTTCTTTTTGCAATAATTTTAAAGAACAATACTCACAGGAATGAATATTGAAAAAAATGTTGATGTATCCAGTCACATAATACATTGCATTATTTTTGACTAGGGGAGAGTGGAGCAAAGTGGAGCAAAGTGGGAAAACAATGACCAGACCGCAGCAATAGACGCTAAAATATTAACATGTATTCATGAGGAAGTGTAGAATATATCTCTATCAACAGAGTAATGGAACAAGAAGACGCCACGAACTAGCCGGTTGCATTATTCGATTTCCTGAGTGCACGCGACCTTCCGTCACACAAAATTAATTTAATAGTCGACGTCCCCATAATTTTCCTTAGAAATTTAAGCCCACCAAAACTGTGTAATGGCACCGAATGAAAGTTACATATCTACAGCAACGCCTGATAGAAGCTGAGAATTCAATAGGATGTGGTGCAGAAGATAGCATTTTTATAATCGTCTCTCATTGCAAATAACTTTCCCTGCAGATTTTAACGTGCACAGTTCCCAATCAGGTTATGTTACGCGATGATCATCAACTGTGTCAGTTGTTTTTCGCACGACCAACTCTATGTGGCTCTTTCCTGTCAGCGACTCCAGCAATCTTTATGCATTTATTCCTGGTGGTTCTACTGTTAATTAACATTGTTTACAGAGAAGCTTTGATGTCGTAAATGAAAAATTTTAAATTATTTTTTTAATGTCTTTGTTTTGATCATGGTCCAAGGCTAGAAGCATATACATAAAAAAAACAGCATCGGTTTGTGTTTCAGTGATCAACGCGTATGAAGTCGCGGGCACAGCTAGCAATTGTAATAAATAAATAAAAATAACGTAAATAAATAAAGCATACACTTAATGAAGTATACATTTATTTATTTATTTATTTATTTATTTATTTATTTATTATTTTTAAACAGTTAAGTTTTCACAATGTCCGTCTGTCTGTCCGTCCCCTTCATAATTTCCCCATTTTTTGAGTTAGAAGGTTGAAATTCAGAATATAGCTTACTATATGCATGTACACCTTCACTATTTAATTTGGTTTTAATTGGCCTACTGGGGTCGGAGTTTCGGGGGCGGAAATTAGATAGTACATAAAGGTCTACGCGTATTTATGCATATAAAGGAGTGAAATTCGGTATGCAGATTCCTCTAAGCAAGATCAACATTACTGTAAAGTTTGGGCAAAATTGTCCCAATAGGGTCGGAGTTGTGGGGGTGGCGATCACTTGGTCTAAGATATATATGGCAACATATAGGGTGTGATATATCATTCGCTCGAAAATGATGAGAAAGGAAAGACGATAGGATTCTTTTATATTTTCTAAATACAAGGTTCGAGAAAATCAATTTTTGATTTAAAAAATGGGGGGTTAAAAAGTGCAGATGAAGGAATAAAAAAATAGATGAACTCAGGGCTTCCGCTACTTTCCTATACCTTCCTCGGGAGGCTTAATTTCTTGTTTCCAAGTAATCTATCATCATTGCATTAACAAACAACCATTAAGTTACTCCAAATAATAATTAAAAAAAAATAATAAAATTTCAATTAACTATTCCTAGAAGTTTACAAGGATTAGTAACATTCCATGTCACTAATCACTAAAAAAAAAGCTATACTTTAGTTATATAATCCTTTATAATCCGTATTATCACCTGAAAGTCAGGCTTGAGAGGTGATAGCACGAATACCCTAGCCTAGAATTTTAAGCTAATCTAGCCTATAATTGTGCTAAGCTATCTTAAAAATAGCTACAAGTAGTGCGGACGGGGTATCAGGAAATAGACAACCACGGTCAGTACAGGGATTGTGGAAAGCCTGTAAGGAGATATGGTCTGGGATCGTCCAGAGTTCTCTTCGACGGACGCTCTTGGAATGGAAACTCAGATCTAGGGCTGTAGTTCGGAACAATGGCTGTCAGATAGAGCTCGGCCGACTTTGGCGTGGTGGCTTCAGCTGAAGATATGGACCCACAAACTCGTTCATTCTTAACTTAATCTACCCTCTATATTGCGAATAAAAGTTGTACCAGTCAGGCACTAATGCGATCTAGGCATCATTTGTTGCGAACTGTTTTCCGTAGCTTCCTGGTAAAGTTTATAGAAGTTAACTTATAAAAGCGATGCCAATAAACCTCATATCGGCGAACGTCATGCGTAACGTCATGTACTGATGCGCGCGCATCCTGGGAGGCAAAACATCGTCCATCATTCATAGGCTACTATAGGCCATGCTCGTTCACTGGCTTCTAATAAAGCATGGCTAACTTCAGTTGTTTGCCGGACAAAGAAAAACAAGCTTATATTCATAAACTCATTCTGAGTAAAGGAGACAGTTTGCTTGATCCGTTTAATTGCGGAAAATTGCTGATAGAGCAATTCTACGTTTTGGCCGGTGGTGGTATGGCTCGATATCTACAGCTGTCTCTCGAAACGCCAAGTATGTTTACGCACGAAAATTTGAAAGCATTCATAACGGTCAATGCACTGCTGATCTGATACACAGTTTTTATTTCGGTGTCATCGGCTTCGGTGGCTTAGTGGTTGCGTGATCACCTCGGATGCCCGAGGACGCGGGTTCGATCGGGACCATCGTGATCTTCCTTTTTAACAGGGCAGAATACCCCCTCCCCCCGTGTAGATTAACCCCATTTGGTCGCCTCCCATTTGGACGCCTCCCTTTTGGACGCTTCCCATTTGGTCGTCCTCCCATTTGGACGCCTCCCATTTGATCGCCTGTTCCTTATTCAGCCCATAGGGCCTTGATGAGCCACGGTAATAAAATGTATTTTTCTGCATGTGTTACTTAATTACATGTTTGATGCCTTATTATTAGAAGTAAAGTAACTAATTGCACCATACAATTGAATACAGTACAAAGGAAAGAAACTGGAAATGTTTCCATAATCCTAAAACTGTCAAATTATTTATTTGTTTTCATTATCATGTTACAATATTGACTTTTAAAAAAGGTGTATTTATTTCATTTAAATCCATTTTACAATCAATGAAAAGCATAAATTAGGCTTGGCCAGTTTCATGGCATAACCGACAGCATCCATGAACATTTTCAAGTCTTCAAAATTCTGTGGGCTTTGCAAGAAGGTGTTTGTTAGAGTTTGGATTTTAAGGTTCAGTCGCACATATTTTGCTGAAGGTCTAGGAGGAGTACCTTCAGCACCCAAAAGAAAAAGCTCATTTTCTTCCGTTTCTTGCATGTTTTTAATGACCTGTATCAGTTATAAAGTTTCGGATGAGCCGAAAAAAACCCCTTGTAAACGTGATCACCGTTTTGGTACCTGGGCCACCCATTGGATCAAACTAGATTCACCAATGGGGCCCCTGTCCGAATTTAACAGTAACTGCTTATCCGTTTTATTTATAGCCAAGCTTTCTTGATTTTATCCGTTTACTTGGAAATTGCTGAAAAAAATCAGCCAAAAGGTCAAATTTGGAAGTAGGTCAAATCTAGAACTTGGAAATGGTTTTAATTTACTTCTTAAATTAAATTAACCATATTGATATCTTCTTGAATTTCTTATATTAAAAACACCATATTTATTCTCAATGAAAATAAGGAATAAATATGATATTTTGATATTATATGATTTTTATTTTAAATATTATTAATTAATAATTTGGCTATATTAGTATTTATTTAAATACAGTTAGTTAATAGAAAGTCTTAGAGGATGCAAGCGACGAAATGGGAGGCGATCAAATGGGTCAGGTCAAACGTCCAAATGGGAGGCGATCAAATGGGTCAGGTCAAACGTCCAAATGGGAGGCGACCAAATGGCGCTGAAATGGCGTCCAAAAGGGAGGCGACCAAATGGGGCTTCAGGATTGGCGTCGTGCCAACCCCCTCTAAACTACCCACCACCCCCGTCGGCTACTTGACCAAATACGCATAGATAATGAAAGTGGTGGGAGTTGATAATAGGGATAGTTTGCGAGATTCAGAGTTTTCTATACTTTAGCACAAAGTCAAATTTGCTCTCCCTCTTCTTTCCTCCTTTTATGCTGGAAGCTTTTGACTTCCTCATTTAATTTGATACTTAAATGATAAAATTTTAATTAGTAATTGAACTGAGAAATTGTAAAAAAAATTAAATATTTGAAATTGGTAAAATCGTATTTTCATTGTTTGAACAAAAACGCATGATTTTAGGATTTGTTTTTTAAATAATGAGCGATGATTTTAAAGTAGGCTATTGATATTCGTATTAAAATGATATACGCGTTTTTTATATTAAAATATGAAACCTTTTACCAGATAAATTTATGATTAAATTTGGTGCGCATTTTTTTAAATTTTAATTAAGCAAGAGTCATAAACTCCTTGACTAATTCGTTAATTAGACATTATTAGAAATTATTATACAATCAAAAAAAAAACCTTTGAATATCTCATTTTTAATTGAATACATCATTAAAATACATATTTATTTTAAATTGTGCACTTTTTTAAAAAACGTGAGAGAGAGAGAGAGGTCTTGTTTATTGCAGCTTTACATATTACAGCAAGAGAATTCTTCATTCAAAAAAAAAAAAGTTAAACAGATTGACAGAGAGTGATAAGATAATCTTTAATATGAAAGGAAGATGGCAAAACCCCATTAAAAAGTGTGTAATACAAAAAAACCCGTAAAAAACAGAAGAAGGGTCTAATTTGATGACCTATAAAATGACTATTTCTTCGCAAATGTAACTAAAGAGATGAATTCGGATAATGAATATTTAATTTTTATCATCATCAAACGCCAACAAAAGAGCGGGGTTAACGTAAGGGCTAGACCACATAAGAAAATAAGAATGAAAGTAATAATTTATTTATTTTCTTCAAGAGATTTCTTGTGCTGTTATGTAACATGTTTCAACAAATACTTCATCAATAATACAAAAAATACTTGAAATAATAAGTTCAGAAAATAAGATATTTGTAATAAAATAAAGTTCAGATCCAGCGATCGTTTGGATTGTTTCGTCATTGTTTCGAATTTAAATGACGGTTTCGAACTTGGTTAAAATGAACATTTCTTTAAAACAAACAAAATCTTAGGCCCTGGCGATTTTCCATAGAAACACACACAAGAAAAATATAAACTCAGAAAAGACTAATTTTAACAAAATAAAAACGTGCTTTTAATCTCTAATAAAATCATATTAGGCTATAATTTTTCATAGATGTTCGTTATATTTAATAATAAATTTTGATAATGTAAAGCTATTGTTGAAGTTACATTATTGGGAATTTATTTTACGATGTCTTTATTGGCCAAGAGGGAAGGCCTGTGTGTTCGTTTCAGAAACTCGATTTTTTTTTATTGCTTGCTGAAATCGACTTAAAAACTCATGATTCGAAAAGATATGTTGAAATTTTGAAAAAAAAATATTCCCTCTGCAAGTATGTGACCAGTATTTTATAGCAACTCCTCCGGATATAGAGGAGTTATATAAATCTGAAACCTTGGGAATATCAAATATCAACTAAAGCATTAATATAGAGGAATTATCTGAAAGCTTGGGCAAATGTATGCCAGCATGGTTACAAAGATGGAAATAACTTTTGGGAAATTTCAGGATTAATGGATGATGCTGTAGAAAGTGTTATAATTTCATTAGGTGGAGAAGAAGATTCGAAGAAAGTGATGATGAAGAATAAGTTTTTAAATTATTTAAATTTTATTATACGTATATTATGATTTTGGTTGTTAAAATTTCATTTGTATATTTTGTAGATTTTTATCTGTAAATTATTTTCTTTAATTTATTTACATTTTTGAATACATTTTACTTGTAATTTTTTGTATCTTCTAACTTCAAAGTTTTAACATAGTCATTGCGTTTTAATTCTCTTAACCTGTGGTGGTGAGAATGAACGAGTCCGTTCCTCGTTCTTGGTTATATCGCGTAGCTCGCATTCACGGCGCCGAGGAATCCGCCGCTGATAACGGCTTCTCGGCACTACTCTTCATCTTGCTTCAGTATTTTTTGACTGGTAGAATACACGAGTTGCTCGTTGATTCGAACTACGGGCCTTTTGCGTTAACCTCGGGGAATGACTTCTTTTTTCCTGCGTCAGCTCGCTAGCATAACGGGAGGGGCGACCGCTGCTATCGAAGCTTCTAGAAAAAACTCCGCACTCCTTGTACCAGCACGCTCCTTCTGTTCTCTTTCTCTCCATTCCAAACTCGATCTCTTTTCTCCGTCTTGACGTCTCTCTCTTTTAATTCCTCTGTCTTGACGTCTGCCTTCCTTCCCCCGCCGTTCGATCAATCCCTCGCTCTTCCTCTCGGCTTCTCCTCGGGATCGTCGACTCTTCTCGACGGGGTCCGGCTGCTCGTTTTCTTGCTCTTTTCTTTTCTTCTCTTTTCCTGTCGCCTTCGTTTTTTCTTTCAACTCGATAAAACGAGGTGACAATGATGCTGTTTTAGAGGAGGATTTGCTTTGCGTTTGCAGTTTATAATGTAGCCACAACAGCTCCATGACTTGTTGTGAAGCTATCTGCCTTAACTCATTGTGGAATTGCTCATTTGCCTAAAGCCTGTTTCACATAGAGCTTTGCGGAGCGGAAAACACGCGGAAGCGCAATCCGCGGGCAAAAGCGGACTTTTTCCGCTAAACTGAGGCGTTTCACATTCACGCGCAAACGTTGCAGATCTGCTCCGCGAGAGTTGCGGAGCGGATTTTTTCATTTCAAGGAGGTCTGGAAATTTTGCGGATTCCGCTTTGCCTCAGCCAATCAGGAAGCAGGTGAAGCGCAAAGCATGTAGGGAGAACCTAAAGCGGGAGAGATAAAAATTACACTCTACTACACAGCGTTGACCAGCAAATGTGTGTTTCACGAACTTATTTCTTTAATTTCTGAACGATTTTCAATTTGGAATACTAAATAAAGGAACACAGAAATGCTCGACTAAAATAAAACAAAACCAGGTAAAAGTCGGTTGCTATTTTCTCGGGTGACATCGATGATCGAACAGCCCCTTCACGTTTAAGCCTATTTTACATAAAGCTTGTTTCAGCCCCGTCTAGCTCGAATTTATTATTGTTTTTAATCATTAATAAGTGTAACATATTTATTAAATAAGTAAATGATATACGCATTATAGAATTTAAATTTTCGGAAAATTATGCAAGAAAACACATCACGAAAATCTCGTGACGATGTATGTGCGGCCAGGCCGACATCAATGACCGACAGCCCGCCCGTAGCTGATGTTCACCGTCACGGGACTTTAGTGATTTTTTTTCCCGCATAAATTTCGTAAAATATAAATCCTAAAATATGATAAAATATTTATGTATTAATTAGACCATTACAATAATGAATTCATGCGTAAACGCGACGAGGCTGACCGATATCTTCCGAGAAAATTAGAGAATGCTACTCTCGACTTTTACCCAAAAGGGGTTTAATTTTTTTTTTAAATATTATTGTAATTAAAATATATATTTATTATTACACAAATACTGGGATGTACAGTTCTTGTATTTTTAAATCATACTCCGCCAAATGAAAAATTGACAATATATAACATCTCCATTTAAAAAAATTGTTGAAAATTCATTTGATAGACATTTTTTTACTTCAAAAGCTTAGTTTTAGACTCCATTTTACGAAAGAAGATACTATTTTAAAGGGACCAATCAGGAGACAGCTTAAGCGGAAAAGTTGCGCGAAAGTTTTAATTGTGAAATGCTCAACGGATTCCGCGTTTCCACGCGGAATGCGCACGGAGGCGCCACTATACGCAATATATGCGGATCTGCATCCGCTCTGCCAAGGATTTTCTATGTGAAACAAGCTTTATAATCTGTCTTTTTGAGGGGGCAGTCAGGGTACGCCGTCTACCAGTGAATTTCTTTAAGTCATAATTTCCATTAGATTTGCAATATTTAGCACAGCATGATGGGAAGTATTAATTTTCATTACAATAGCTGGAATGGAAATGTTTTGCTTACACAATTCTGTGATTTGTCCTTTCTCAAATTAGATAATACTTCTCTTTCCATGAATTGAGAAAGGAACACTGAAGCAGATTGAGAAATTAGTGAATAGACGTTTAACTTTGTGCTGTAACTTTCTTCATCTACATAAATATTTTCAACAATATTCCAATTTTTGTTACGTGGTTCTATTATTCTGGGACAAGCTAACAGTCATTTTCAGTATCATACTGTGAATATAACAAAAAGGTGAATATATAACTCTTTACTTTAACTTGTACTTTTTTTTATAAATTCGTGCCCTGGAATACATAGTTTTCATGTAAAGACTATTATTATTATTATAAATAATATAATAATACTCTCATGAGCAAAACGTTTCACGTTGGATCAGAATTAATTATAAGTTTTTATCGTGTTGATTAAAAAACTATTAAAGATGTTACGACACGTGAAGATGATGGTTCTATCATTTTGGGACAAACCCTAAATTAGCATCTCAATAGCAATTCCAACCACTGAAAATTCAACAACAAAGTAGCATGTGAACATGTCAAACAATTCTTCATCTCTGTACTCTGCCATCTTCTTGAGAAATGTCATCTTAGCTTCAGAGTTCCTTTCTATCCCAAGTGAAAAAGAAAATATTTTCGATATGGAAATTTCAAGAGATTTCCAAGAACAGAAAGTGGAAAGGTTTGTGGTGAGATTTGCATGGAGATAGTAGAAGAAAATTCCAGTTATTGTAGGATTTGAACCAAAGTCCTGTTTGTTCAGAAGATGCAATAAAAATACACTAGGCAGAGCTAAATTGATATTGATAGGAGGTTATGAGAGACTGGTGTTATTTTTGTCTTTTTTATGGGTTTTTTTCTATGAACCGTTCATCCGGTTTTGATGAATTTAATTTTTAATTGTTCATAGTTTCATGTTCTGTAACTTTGCAATCAGGAATTTTGTCTTATCTGTTACAGTTTGCCAGATGTAATTTGCATTTCACTTAATTCGCATATACAGAATTGTCTGATTGGGCCATTTCCAATAGTCTGCATTAGCAGATTTCAGATACCTATCCTCATTCTTGTTATTTGAGGATGACCAGACTTCCCCTACCTTTTACCTTGTCTGCAATTAGGAACATTAGTGTCTTAAAAGGTGTAATCTTAAACAGTGTATATGCGGCCGTATAACACATGCGAAAATATGTAACTCGATTTATGAAGTAGATGTACATCATTAATTTAGCTAATTTTCACATCTCTTTTGTGATCTAAATCTCTGAATTCTAACACAAATTTCTGAAAATATTTGGATAGGATATAAATAACCTTATTAGTAAGGGGTCATTCAAGTATTACGTCACGTTGCTAGGGGGGGTTGTCATTCTGTGACGATTTGTGACGAGGGGGAGGGAGGGGGATCAAACACTGCGTCACGTCACGGTCACCTCAGAGGCAGGAATGGAGAGTCCGTATGTTTTTGTTTATCCCAAGTCCCAGTAAAGCCCCTGCAAATAAGTCGTGACCTTTCTTGACAGATCAGCAATGTTGTTCACCGTTTCGAAGCTCATTGAGAATAATGCCAAATCGCTTTCTATCTCCTGCAGTGTCCATTTTCTAGAATGATCCAGGACTCAACATAGCAGAAGATAATGGAAACTATCCATCTGTTTTTATAAGTAGCATTTTGTTAAAAGAAAATCCATTATTTGTTGAATTTAATGAAATACCATACGATTTAGCATTCCCATGACTGAAAAATGAAACAAGAAAAAGAATTTGTAGTAAGTGTGGCACCTATCATGCCTCACTTACTTATTTGAGGCGTCATCAAAAGAGCTATGGCATAGTTCCTGTTATGCCAAAAATACGGCCATCTCGCAGTGTGATAAAACGACATGAAGTTTTAGCCATAATGAACGTCAATGAAAAGCAATATGAGACGGAATGGAGCGATGAGCAATTCGTTGATAAGGAAAAACTAATAATCCAATTTATTGAAAATAGTGAAAATGTAAATTTAATATCAATAGAATTCCATTTATAATGTCCCTTGGAATAAAAGTAACCGATTAGAAATAATAAAATAATTATATAATGATTATAAAGTAATTTATTTCTTTATTATAATATGAAGAATGGGGGGGGGGTAAAAATTTTGTGATGCCACGTTAAGGGGGGAGGGTCAAGGCGTGTGTGACGGAATGTGATGAGGGGGGGGGGGGAAGGGGTATGAAAATGGTAAAAATCAGCGTGACGTAATACTCTTACATTCCGTGCATTCGAAATGTAAGAGTTCCAGATAACTAATCTTTGAACTGTACAAAATTATTTCCTTTAATAATTTTATAATGAAAGAACACTAAAACTTCACAGTAACGTTAATACGAAGTTTAATATTTTACCATAGGAATAGAGTACGACTCAAGTTTTGCTTCTAAAATTGAAACTAAAGTTAAGTATGTCAAATTAAAAATCGGAGTGTTTAAAAGTATCTCAACATTTCATTAAAATATATAATTACTAAATATATCTACTTTAATAGCGTGGTTTCTTGGCTTTGCAATTTCAAGGGCACAAGCAAGGAAGGAGAGGGCGCAACTTCGTCCTTTGAAATTGCCTTGGAGAAACAGGAAAAGGAGACAGTTGGAAAAGGAAAGGTGGATGACATTTACGCACTAATTAAAAACAGATAAACAAAACTGGATGCCGTGATTCATATGCAACGCATGAATAGTCATGAAGCGAGCGAGCTCTAACTGAAGGAATGGGGAGTCTGTAAATCCTGTCCACTACACAACCAGCAGATCTGGTTTCGAGTTTGTCATTCCTTACTTCATTCCATTCATATTCACTGTCACATACACTCTTAAGTGTATACGTGTACTTCCTTCTTCAAACAAAAAACAACAAGTTAAGTAAAAAAAAAAATCTCTCTCTCCCATGCATACACGTTTTCATTTAATATTTTAATGGATTTCAACGTTAATAAATAAGGTGCTATAGATTCTTTCATATAAAACAAGTTTCAATAAAGAAAGCTCAAAGGATGTTGAATAAAATTCGTAAGTAAGAGTTAATGTACATGCAGCATACAAAATCATGCTCAAAATTATAAACAAGTGAGCAACACAGGGATAAATAAACGTGCTTGAGATAAAAATTGCCTGCATTTAGGCTGCATTCGCTAATAATTTTATAGAAAATAATTTTAATTGTTAAAATAGAGTTTGGTCAACTACAAGATTTAAAGTAAACACGGGACTTAATTTCTTTTATCGGATATACCGCATATCGCATACCTTACAAAAATGATCTCGAGCAAGTTATACGATAGCCGATGTTCATAAAGATTCGAAAGTTGAAAATGTTAATATTATTAACTTATAAAAATGCTAGTAGGTAGTAATTTTATACGTTAATGCATTAGGTTGTTTCCTCCAGCCGCCTGTCTGTTGTAACTTCTCGCATCTATAGAAAATAGGAGCCATTTGAACAGTACATTAGTCAAAAATGACTGATAATGCATTTCTATTTTACCAAAGCACTAAATTTTATATTTTTAAGGATTTGTCCAAATGTTTACGAAAGTTTGCATTTATTAACCATCAACTCGTCCAATAAAGCTAATATAGTTAATAATATATTACGTTCGTTGCCCAGTGTATGATCATTGGCCACCTCCAGAAGCCGCATGGAAAATGACGACTAGTTAATTATGTCACATGCATAATACTAAATTAAGTATCACTAATGCACTCTATCTATTTACAATTAACATCTAAGTCTATCTACACACAACAGGAGAAAAAAATTCCTCATTGGAAACCAGAAGTTAGAAAAGTCAGCATAGGTATTCATGTGTACTGGCCATTGTAGCGACCGTATTAAATTTGTTTTTCTGAACTTAAGCAAAAAAATTGCACACATTTTTGCATGTTCTTTATGACTTATAGCTGCAAAGTTGTATGATACAAAAATGTCAGAAGCAAATGCCAGAAATATTTTCTAAAATTGGAGAAAATTTTTTTCTCTGCCCGGGAATTACAACAGCGTTAAAAAGTTAAATTAGCCTTGTATAAAGAGTATTTGTTGCTTTAAAATTAAGCTACAGAAATTATGAATGCGATTAAAGTTCAGAGCTATTGTTTTGATATCCACACATTTAATATAAGCAAAGCAAGAAGCTAAAATCACAAACTGGGAGGCCAGAAACTGTGGACAATGGTTAACTATGAAAAAAAAAGAAAAACACAATTCCACAACAAGAGTTTAATAACAGCTCACTGTTACTGTACATTTCGCTGTCAACGTCAGCTTTTTCAACGAGAACTTTGGACAGTCAATATACAGGATTATTACAAATGATTTCATAAATTCATTGTAGCTTTATTTTTTGATATATTGGCACCAAACTTTGCAGACATGGAAAAACTCAAAACTTTACAATTGCTCTATATGTGTCCCTCTAGTGATTCTGCAGACATCATCAAGCCCACACTTAGTGAAGCATGTCCCTATCAATCTTTTGAAAACTACTGTTGATGCGAGCTTTCAGTTCTGGTAGGTTTGTTGGTAGAGGATGCGTAAATACTCACGTCTTTCACATAACCCCATAAAAAAAATCTCAAGGGGTAGAGACTGATATGAATGAAACTCAAGCGCAACAAAATAGCTCACTGCTGTGCTCTCGTGGCATAAATCAGAAGCAAACCTGAAACAAAAAACTTTGAGTTTTCCATACGTCTGCAAAGTTTTGTAACAATAGGTCAAAAAATAAAGCTACAGTGAATTTATGAAATCGGCTCAATCATTTGTAATAACCCTGTATTGAGACTCGATACATCGAAAGTCAAAGGTACACAGTGTGAAGAGCCTTGTATAAGAGAAAATTTCTAACACCGACGAATCAGAGAAAACTAAACACCAGCGATGACTAATTCACTACAAGATGATTCAAAGAAAAGGAGGGACATAACTCCATACACGCTTATGAGTAATGTTTTTTTTTTAAAAAAAACAGCTATTTTTTTATATAAAATGATGTCTAAATAAGGTAATCATTCTTCTACCTGCATTGGACCTTCATCGCTACTGAATAGTGGTTTGTAGGTTTGTTCTTAATTATTTCTAACGATTCGAGAATCGGAAGTAGCTTCGGGTCTCTACAAGAATGAATGACTTTGAAGTTTTCGCGTGTGTAATCCTGGCCTTCCTTCATTATGCGGTTTTGATTGATAAGAAGATCGTTCGTGGCATAGTACCCATTTTAGAATTAAAAAGCAATCAATAAATATTTATGACCACTGCGTTTTATTATAGTTCTGTATAAAATAAATCATTTTCGACTTAGCTACCCTGGACATTTAGGTACTGTAAAACCCCCGCAATAGTGGAAGGCAATGCACGCCACATTAAGCAGCGGATTACAAGCACAAAAAGCTTACCCGAAGGCATCTGCTTTGGTAATCTCTCACAAATCGGCGAACTCAGTCTCCGGAAAGGACAATTCGATCCACCTCTATCCAGAGTCTAAACTTGAACTTCTTACATAGCGCTGCTCTATAAATAGAACGTAGCAGTTTCAGTTAAAGCGTATCTCTCAATCTACGTACAGGGACGTTAAGGAGGACTGACTCGGCAAGGAAGGACCCACTCGCCAACAACGCATAGCAGTGCAGTTGGCTAATAAACAATTCACAAGTCGACACAAACTGAATTACAGGAATCAAGTTTTCCAATTCCAACAAAATCACGAGAAACACTGACGAGCAGCAAAAGGTATCATCCTCGATGCGAACGATCGGAGGAATTTATTTATTTATTTTATTTATTGATTTTGTATATACATTTTAGAATATTTTAGTATACCGAAAAAAAAGAAGGAAAATAATCCATCCTTCCAGGAATAGTATACAAAATAGGACCCTGGATAGAATATTGAACCAAAAAATCACAATTAAAGATTAATCTATATGTGGTAACAAAAAGTAATATGGAAAAATCTAAGATTAGTGGGAGTTGGGGTTAGCCGGGTACCTCTGCTAGTAGAGAATATATGGCGAATTATTAAGAGGAAGTTACGTCAACGACGACCCCGAACAGTTCAACAGCTGAAAACTTTCGTGCTGCAGGAACGGCAACAAATTCCCATTGCAATATTACAGAAATTGATCTCATCTGTTTCTCTACGGCTACAAAGCTTGATCAGAAGGACGGGAGATGTCAGCCAATGGTAATTCACCCACTGTCCCAACATTTTTGGTGTGTGTTAAAACCGCCAGTTCGCAAAAAAATATATATATTTATTACTAATAATTAAATTTTGGGTTCCGAAATGTTTAATAACTACCCAATAAACTATCTGTTTTTGAAATAAAATAAATTCATACGTCAAGTATCAATATTTTGGCTGCATCGCATGTTTACATCCTGTCGCAACTTTTATGGAAATCGGGTTTGTATTAATCTGGTTCCATTTAAAATGTAGGCTGATTTACATTTTCAAACGTCATTAGAGATTCCAACTTTAAGTTCTAGTTGATGAGGAGACAATCTTGTTACAAAAAAATTAAGAAATCCCGTTAGACAGTTGACAAGTTTTGGTTTGATTGAAAACTGTATTAAATTGAAAGCCCGAGATTTTTTAACATAATATAATTGGTTATTAAAATTAACTGTAATATATTTGGGAGCCAATATTGCTCTTTCATACGACCAAGTGTCATGTCTTCAGAGCCAATGAGAGCCGACTTACGTGGAATGGGCAACATGGCTTCGAACCAACGTTCGACTCTTCGCCGACGCCCACTTCGGATTTCTCCTCCAAGGCGAAGTCACTCAGTCCAAAGAGCGAAAGAGCATAGTGATCAGCGATTGGAGGAAAAAATTGCATGCGTAATGAACCAGCTGCCAAAGCGGGTAAAATGCGCCAGCAAGAGGCAAATCGAGGGAGAAGAAGAGAGTTGAGATTCCCTGTCAGCAGACAATTGAAGGGAAAGGCCGCCACGACTGAACGAACTGGAACGACACGCCAGCGTCGCCGACCGTATAGATGCCATCACATTGACGCTCTTGTCCTCGCCGTCAAAAGAGTCGAGAAGGGAACACTATCCATGCATGAAGAGAACTTTAACCATTGGATCCAATAAGAAGAAGACGCATAGGAGGTCTAAGGACGGACGTTTAACACTTCCACGTAAGCAACGTGCCCTGCCGTGCCAAGCGACGAGTTAGTTCGATGACGAGAAGCAAGCGAGGGAAGAAAGGCCGTATCACTGATTTACCTCACCTTGGAAAGCCTCATATTTCTCGAGGCTACGGTCGTCGCTATCGGACATTGTATTTTCAGTGCTTCTTTTTTAAGACGAGTGATTCGAGTAAGGCGACATTGAACGCTGTGGACTCAACGAGAGGACAAGCGAGCAATAGCAAGTAATTGAATTCTGTATCATCGCACGCTTAAGATGAAGTCGAGCGAGCGATCTCCGCAATTCACACTCCACTTCATTTTATCCTGGACAGGGAATCCAGAACCCATCGAGACAGCATCTCAGCAAACATAGTCGGTAACACGAACGGGTACCCGAGTGGTTTGCCGAGCTTGTCATCCAACGTCTCGGCACGTGGTATTAGATTTAGCCGATAGTTAAACTGTTAAGTGTTTATTCGAGTAAGCTATTCGTTTGATTAATGACTCGTTTAGTTATTCTTACATTTAATTCTGCCCTGCCAGTTGACTCACTTGTATAGGTCGCAGTCTTCTAGTCAAACGGTAACAAAGACGCCCGCTCTAATTTCAACATACCTACCTGGTTCCAAAGGAATTTCATCGCCTGCCATTTACGATTCAACTTACCTGATAAGAAATTCGGATTCTTCGAAGACTATGTTATCTCAACCTGCCCTGGATCCGTTGGAAGACTTCGTCTTGGATTGTTGTTATGAAATTTCAATTAACTCTGTACTTATCTATTGTATCCAACAATTAAAAAATTAAGCAGGGTGTCCATAATTGAAGGACCCTATTTCAAAGCTACCTGCAGGCGGAACAAGTCATCATAAAAGTGTGAAATTTTGTAAAGGACGTAATGAAGGGATGGGAATTTGTTTCAGCGGGGAAAAAAAGTTAGTTACGAATTTTGCCACGAGAGGGCGTTTTATGTTGAATATCTGTAGTAGAAATGTAAATTTATGTGCCGCTGTTACTTATTAAACCGAGGAATATCAGAGTTCCTCCAAACATTTGTATGTAGGGATGTTCTTAGACGACATTTTACAGAAGAACGTGCCATCAATCACACTTCCGTCATGTGGATTGCCCGATCCCCAGACCTCACTCCATGCGACTTTTGGCTTAGGGGACATTTGAAGCATTGGTAAGTCGTGACAATGCAAGAACTTTATCTGGTCTTAAAGGCAGCATTTCACGCCACGTGCGCAAATTTCGCCGCACACACTTCAACTGGCCAACTGTGGAACATGCCATATTGCGATTTCAGATGGTATCTGAAAATGATGGCCATCATATGGAACATGTTATGTTCTAATTTATTGTTTTACACATGTTGAACGTGTTAAACTATTGTACACGTGCGGCTAAATATGAAATTAGTTATTAAAGCGCCTTCAGGTAGTGAAATTCGTAACTAATTTTTTTTTTTTAGCTGAAACAAATTCCCATCCTTTCACAAAATTTCACACTTTTCTGATGACTGGTTTCGCAAGTAGGCAGCTATGCAATAGGATCTATTAATTATGGACACCTTGTATATTACAAAAGAACTTCACACTTTTAAAAAATTATTACATCAAAGCTATTCAGATTATAGACACACCACATACGGATTCTTAAAGAAAAACTCTTGAAGTTTATTGTGACACAGTTAAAGATGTTCAATATGCCCCCCTGTAGTCCAATTCGTCCCAAACCCGCATTAACGTGTCTCCATCAATCCCACGTATCGCTACCGTTATGCGTTCTTTCAGCTCGTCTAGGTCACGGGGAAGGGGTAGGGTGAAGACCTTGTCCTTTACACACCCCCCATAAAAATAAATCACAGCGGTGGATTGGTCGAGCAAACAATAACCTGGAACTTGCAAAGTGGCCACCCCGGAGCCCCGACCTCACACCTTGTGATTTCTTTTTATGGGGGTGTGTAAAGGACACGGTCTTCACCCTACCCCTTCCCCGTGACCTAGACGAGCTGAAAGAACGCATTACGTTAGCGATACGTGGGATTGATGAAGACATGTTAATGCGGGTTTGGGACGAATTCGACTACCGCATTGATGTATGCCGTGTCACGACAGGGGGGGCATATTGAACATCTTTAACTGTGTCACAATAAACTTCAAGAGTTTTTCTTTAAGAATCCGTATGTGGTGTATCTATATTCTGAAAAGCTTTGATGTAATAAATTTTTAAAAGTGTGAAGTTCATTTGTAATTACCCTGTGTCACGGAATTTGGATTCCAACAAGAATTCAGCTGGCGTGAGCACTCGTCATTGCTTCTCGACTCGAGTGTTCTACAACACAAGGAGCAAGAATGTACGTCACAACCAGCGGGTGGAGCATCATGGAGCAGGAGCCAATGGGAAGACAGATGGCGAAGTGAGCGCCAAAAAGAAAAATTTGACGAGTTGGAAGGAGAGAAAGGGGAGAGTGACCGCAGGAGCCAAGGAGAGCGACCGGGGAAAATGCTGGAGCCGAGAGAGAGACCGAGTTTTGGAGCCAGAAACGTTTACTTGGTTGAGAGAAGAGGCGGCGAGCCCTCATGCAGGAATTCCCGACCGGAGAAGTCGTTAAGGGACCCGAGTACGACGCCGTTCCGGAAAAAGCCACGCAGCCAAGCTACGCAGGCGGCGGTTTCTGGGAGAGAGATCAACGAACGCCTGAGTAGCGACTCCGAGCAAGCTCTGCCGTGCCCGAGACTTCCCGTCGTTTGGAGAAGACCGTTATGCAGCGCATTCAACGTAACTGTAAGTGCTTCTTTCTTTGTGGGCTTGGCCGGTAATGTTATAAAAACGACCTTCCCTGAGTTGCGGCACAGAGCTTTCCGTTTCTATACGGAAATTAATGTCATCTGGCCCAGTGGAATGACGGCGTATTACGAGGACTCTGTTGGCTTCGTGATAGTTCGACCGTTCAGAATTGCAATTTAAGCACAAGCTGATGTTTCCCGTCCTGTCCTCTCCATTCAGTATTCTAATTATTAATTAACTATCGGCGCCAATCGTCTGGGGCGTATTCGAGAAAAGAATAGCCTCCATAATTGGCGTTCTTTCTTGGCCTATTGAGTTAACCAGCTTTATAAGTTTTAATTGTGTTTAATTTCTTATATTTTTTTTAGGCATATGTGTGTACCCTAAGTTGTCCTTCTGGGTTTATTACAATTAAGACTGAACTGGGACATTGGATGTGTTTACCGCCAGCTGTAAAATTTGCGGTTTATTCTAGCGAACATTACTATTCGGTAATTTAAGAATAACAAACTACTGTATTTTAATATTCTGGTGAGGTATTTCTCTTACCGACCATGGACTGTGTTGCCGTATTGAATTTACGAGAATGTAGTGTTGTAACATTGGTTTACATTGCTGTACATTGTTAGCCTTAGTTATTAAGGTAATGTTTTGTAGTTTGCTTGTGTAGGTTTCAACTGTGATTAATCCTTATCAGAAGTGTATCGCCTAGACGGCCTTTCATCCATTGTGCTTAGTTGTTGGGCTACAGTGGGATTTTTTGGACTCAATTATCAGTTGTGTAGTAACGAGGCATAATAGGCCTCGACTGTGAACCGTGAACTGTGTTTAGCTTGTTTTTTTTTTCATACCTATGCAACATTTTGGAACTGGGTTTGTTAGTGTGCGTATTATGATTACGTTACAATGTAGAACGAATGGTTATTTAATTCATGATGCAATTAAGAAATATTTTGTTATTACACTTCAGTTAAGAGTTTGTGGCCTGCTTATTTAAGTTGTATTTTTGTTGCCAATTAATTTTCGTAAACCTTGGGGGTTTTATTTCTACTCGTAGCATGTATAATCCCGCCTAGGTAAAGCATATTTTGGGTCGGAGTTACTTATGCTGTAGTTTAAGTTTTATTTGACTTACTGTTTTATATTTATGAAGCTTTAGATGTGGTTAAGTTACCTGCTACGCATTCTATTTTTCTGTTATCAGTATATTTGTCATTTGGCTGTTGTTTTTTTTTGCTATTACTTTTAGTTATTAGTAATAAGCTGCAGATGTTTGACTTTATCACTATTTACCTTATTGTTGTTTATTAAATATCTCTTTATCATTTATCTTGAACGTGCACTGTTATGTGTGTATTTTTCCACTGCGCAATACTCAACCATATTTATACACGTGACACCCTGTATATTTACAAAGTCAATTACGAATCCTCCCCCTTTCTCTGTACACTCCACTATGTTTTTATACGTGACATTTTATTTACTATGATATCTCCAATGATATTAGAGTTTCCGTATAAATTAGGCCCTTACAATGTTCAGTAATACAGGGTGCGGCAGAAATAACTCTCGAATTTCAAACATCAATAACAAAGCAGTGATAGAAGCTAATCAAAATTTTATTTTGAAAGAACATTGTTTAATATTTACGTCCCATACACTAACTTTTAGTTTTAAAAACAATATTGTCCAATAGCGGTTGATCTCTTTGCGAGGTGACATTCAAAGGCCAACACTTTCCATAGATCCCGCATCTTGCGAATGGAATTGTCCAGAATGTCTTTATACCGTGCACTGTTCACTGGGAGCATCCCCAGACCGTGATGCCAACTTCACATTCGCGCAGGAAGAGCTTCCCAGGCAGACCCAAACTCTTCCATCGGATTGCCAGATGGTGTAACGCGATTCGTCACTCCAAAAAATTCGTTTCACCAGAGGTGTCTGAAGGCTCACGTATACAAACGAAAGTGATCAACTGAAAGCTGCCTTCTGCCAAAAAATTGCGGCAATAGCACCGGAAATGACCAGGTGATCCATAACTTCACGGAGAGGCTTCAGAAATGCATACAAAATGAAAGTCGACATTTGGACGATATCTTTTCAAAACTAAATGACGTAAATGGTAAATACTGTTCTTCCAAAATGTGAAATAAAATTTTTGAATTATTGTTATTATTGCTTTGTTATTTGCATTTAAAATCTGAGAGTTATTTCTGCCGCACAATTTCAGTTTGCCATTTCAATCAATAAATTAAAGAAATTTGTTCGGCGACAATAACGAGTAAAACAATGCTCTCATGTATGATGCTGTGAAGTAGAACGGCTAAGATTCTTTATATACAGGGTGTTTCTAAATGGAAGGACAATAAGTACGAGGTCTGTTCAAAAAATACGTAGACTGTTTGAATTGCGCGGGCCCTGTTGGTCCCAATCAAAATCGCTTGGTGTCGCCATCTTCTGACAGATCCGCTGATTACAAGGCAGTTTTTTGATTGCAAATATCAGTATTGGTTGATTAGCTACGCGGTTGTTTGTGAAGTGTGTTTTTTTTTCGTTTGGCGGATTTTTAGAAAGAGTGACTTGAACGAGCAAAGAGTTGCTGTGAAATTTTGTGTTAAAC
>JAHWFO010079372.1:486407-506116 GCA_023313115.1 Rhysida immarginata | reverse complement strand
GCGACGAAGGCGCTGAAGGACATCACAAAAGAAGCGTTCCAGGACTGTTTCCAAAAGTGGAAACACCGTTGGGATAAGTGTGTGCGTCGGGGAGGAGACTACTTTGAAGGTGACCCAGATGTGTAACTTCTGAATAAAGTATATTTTGTTTCATGACGTCAGTCTACGTATTTTTTGAACAGACCTCGTACATAGCGGAATTCCATGCATCAATAGAAGCAAAAAGTTCCGTAATGAAAATGTCGAAAATTCAAAATTGGGGGTGTAAAAAAATCGCATCGTTACATCATTTATGAACTTTCCGCACTAGCAGTTCATTAAATTCAAAGGGGCAAGGAAGTTTTAAAAAACAATGTAGTGCTTTGTTAAAAAACAATGTAGTTTTAAAAAATAAGTAGTACCGAGGCCAACCAACGCCACCTAAAATACAAAGCCTGCCAACTGAAATGCCATACATTGTTACGTCATTCATAAGAAGGCCGAATTTAAAGTTTATTATTGGTAGAAATACCATTAAAAATATTCCTACCAATAATAAACTTTAAATTCGGCCTTCTTATGAATGACGTAATAATGTATGAAATTTCAGTTGGCAGGCTTTGTATTTTAGGTGGCGTTGGGCCAACGAGAAAGACAGGCCTCGAAGCGGAAAAGTCACCTGATCATCTGGGTCCTAACAACAATCCAATCTTCATTGTCTCCATCTTTTCCGCTTCGAGCCCTGTCTTTTTCGTTTGTTGGAAACAATGAAGGTTGGATTGTTGTTCGGACCCAGATGGTCAGGTGACTTTTCCGCTTCGACGCCTGTCTTTTTCGTTGGCTTCGAAGTACTACTGTACGACGTCACAATGATGCAGCGCGTTAGTCAAAACGAAAGCACATTATTGCCGTAGAGCTGCGTGTTTTCAATTGTTGACACAATGTACTAACCAAAGAGCATTTCAGTCTATTCCACTTATCAAAATAATGAACTACGCCACTTGTTGAGATTAAATGACGTTTTCGCCAGAGTTTCAGCAAACTTCGCGTGATGTTTAGACCCTTAATATTTGAGTTTTGACCGATTTGCATAAGGAACTTTATATTTGTCTTCATGCAAAGGATCACGCTAGATACTTATTATCCTTCCATTTAGAAACACCCTGTATAATCGTCTTTTGTACTAACAAGCAATGAATGTTGTATACAAGGAAGTACTTATTAAGTCCTAATTTCAAATAAATGGTTTCATTAAATGTTTGATTCTTTTAACGACTTTAGCCCGTTTTACTGAATAAGTTCTGAAAAAGGACAATTCAATTTACTAATAAGTTTTTCATCCTTGCAATCAAATACTCATTTAGCTTCATATACAATCATATGAACATACGAGGGCATATTGAAAAGTAATGCCTCCATGGCTGTAATACTTACATTTGTCCTCTATGTAATGAACTATTCACTTTTCGACATAGTCCCCATCCCTTTCCACGCATTGCGCCAACACGTGACTAGTCGGGCGAACCCGTCGGAGAGGAATTCCGGGGTTTCACCTCGTCGTCAGAACACAACTCATGCCCCTTAAGGTGCTCTTTCCTCTTTGGGAAGTGGTGAAAGTCGCAAGGTGCAAATTCTTTCATTTTTGAACTGCAGTTTTTCATCTTTGAACTGTGGGCGCTGCAACCCCCTCTGAGGTGTGGCGATCGTGTGCGGACGGGCGTTATCGTGCTGCAGAAGAGGATCCAAAGCTGCCATTCAATCCTCGTGTCGACGACAACTCCGGAATTCCTCTCCGACGGGTTCACCCAACTAATCCTCTAGTGCATTACATAGAGGATAAATGTAAGTATCAGGTACAAAAAGAATTTTGAAAATCGGTTAAAAAATAAAAAAGTTACAGCCATGGAGGCATTACTTTTCAATATGCCCTCGTTTATACACATACGAAGCCTGTTCGGAAAGTATCCGGTTTGAGGCTACAAAAAATACGGTTCGAACTCACATAAATGTTTAGTCACTTTCAAAATAAGCACCGTCTGCAGCAACGCATTAAGCCCAGCGTTGCTGTCATTGGTCGAAACTAGCACGGAATGCCTCCTTTGGTATGGCCAAGAGCTCCGCCGTCGCATTTTGTGTTGTCACGTCCATATCCTCAAATCTCCGTCCTTTGAGCGCTTTCTTGATCTTCTTGAAATGCGAAGAAAGTCGCCGAATGGTTGTTTTAGCAATTCATAACACTCCGTTGCGGTTTTACCGATTTTAAAACAAAATTTGATGCAATGTCGTTGCTCAATGATTTCTGTCATTTTCACCACGCGACGAGAAAACAAAAACGTCTTCTGCTTTAGCGTGTTACTGCAATTGCAGGCGGAACTCTTAACAGCTGCAAATTTTATTACGTCTTCAGCAGAAATGTTGTCACACGATCCGGATAGGAAAAAAGGTGCAGCAAGTTCTACAGAGTCGAGTCACATTATTATGACCACCAGCTAATATTCCGAATAACCGCCTTTAGCGGCACGGACAGCAGCTAGACGGCGTGGGAGTGTGTCAATAAGATTCTGGAAGGTTTCTTTTGATAGTTGTTGCCATGCAGACTGTAAAGCATCCGATAGCTACCGAAGGGTACGCGGTGGTTTTTCCATAGCATCGAGGTGATCCCAAAGGTTCTCGATCGGGTTGAGGTCTGGGGAATTAGGGGGCCAGGGTAGTACTTGGAACTCTTGGTGGTGTTCCGCAAACCACTCCCGAACAATTGCAGCCGTATGACACGTCGCATTGTCTTGCTGAAACGTGCCATCTCCCTCTCGGAAGACAGTCGCCATGTATGGGTGTACTTGATCTGCAATTATGGATAAATAACCGAATCGGTTGAGAGTGCCTTCCACAGGTATCAGTGAGCCCAGACAATGCCATGAGAACACTTCCCACACCATGACGCTGCCACCACCAGCCTGGATTCGTCCAACAATGGTTGCAGGATGCTTGTTCTTGGAGGTTTCTCGCCTCACCCGCCAACGGCCGTCACTTCTGTGGAGCAGAAATCGTGACTCATCGAAGAAGGCAATCTTTTACCAGTCAGAAGTGGTCCAGTTTCTGTACTGTTGGGCAAATTGAAGCCGTTTTTGGCGATGAACCTTCGTCAGTATGGGTGAGGTGACCATCCGTCTAATGCGGAGGCCCATACGTAGCAGGGTCCTCTGTACTGTGGTTTTAGAGACATGTCTGGTAGCACCCTCGTTGGTTTGAGCGGTAAGTTGGTCCACTGTAGCTCTTCGGTTGGCCTTCACACACCTTCGCAGCCGACCTCCGCCTCTTTCAGCAATGGCACGTGGTTCTCCACAGTTCCCATACAGTTTATTCTGAATGATCCCATTTTCCCCGTCATGATACAATTTAACTACAGCAGCACGAGAACAGTTCACAAACGGCGCGGTTTCCGAAATACTGCCACCCTTGGCTCGAAAGCCGATTATCATCCCCTTTTCCCATTGCACCAATGAGTGAAATGTTTTTAACATAGTGGAAACCAACCTTATATAGTTACCTAACCAATTCCCAACACGTGACATAGTTCCTCGGCTGGGCAACCCCGAAGACAAACGTAGGAAGTGGTCATAATAAAGTGACTTGACCCTGTACTTTTTTTTGTAGCCTCATTCCGGATACTTTTCGGACAGGCCTCGTATGTGTCATATATGAGTTCTTAATTTGTTGTTTACTTCATGCCCAATGTAAATTAAAATTGGAATTTTCAATGAAACTCATTCCCTATCTCTTTTATAAAAAGGAAGTAAAAAGTGGATTACTGTGAATTTCTGTTATATGTAATGTGAAGGAATATAAGATACTATATTAAATATTAATTTTTATAATTATTTATTTTTTATTTTTTCAGCCGAATTAGCTTTGGCATCGTTGACTACTACAACCATCGCTTCAAGCACCGAAGGAGTCGAGATTACAACAGAGTCAGTGTTAGAACTATCAGAACAAGGTTACTTCAGGTTCCATGAACCTCTTTTTCTTTCTTTTTTATGTAACTAATCAATTATGTAATGAACAAATGCGAGATAGGTTCAAAAAGTTACGAATTAGGTTTTATGTAACTAATTCGATAGCGCTTTTGAACATCCTTCGTATAAAATTTTTACGTTCTTGAGGCCTTTCAGTTTTATGCACTATCATATTGTTACCAGGTTTAAATAAATTATGTGTTATGCACGCGCCGCATTCAGTTGGTCCAGAATTATAGTGGTCAAACATGTCGCAATTTGAGCAGCATGCAAACGTCAAATTCTGTGTTAAATTGAGGAAAACGTTTTCGGAAACGATGGTATTACTTTGAGAGGCTTAAAAAAACGTACGTGAACATTCCGTGACGCCATTTGCCGCAAACGTCCACATCCTTGAGCCAACAAGTCATGATGCTTTACCATGACAACGCGCCGGCTCATCGAACGTTTCCTGTGCAGAAATAGCTGGCAAAATACGGAGTAACTGTACTTCCACAAGCTCCTTACTCATCTGACATAGTTTCATGTGATTTTTACCTCTTTCACGGAATGAAGACACAGCTGAAGGGGCACCATTTCCAATCAGCGGAAGAGATCAAGCTGGCTGCGACGGAAGCTCTGAAGAAGGTGAAAAACAAAGGTCTACGACAAAGGACTTCGACAAAATGCGTGAACGTTGGCAAAAAGTGTATAGTAGAGTTCCCATACTTCTTTTTTCCGAAGCAGAGTTCGGGACTTTTTTAACTTATCTCGTATAAAATAACTAAAAAGCTTAATAATAAATTAGAAATATATAACTGATTCGTTGAATATACATAGAGTGTCTGGGAGAAAACATGAAAACTGTTATACAGGGTGGTTATAATTAAAGTGACACCATTTAGACCCTTCTAGCGGGCGTTCTGGTAATCAGATTTTGACGAAACTTGAGATATTTGTTATACAGACCATGGGGAAAAGAATTTTGCAATAAAAAAATTAGTTCACATTTTGACCGCTACGTCGAAATATGGCGCTGGTCATGTAAGAAACTATCTGAGAATTTTTACTCAATCAGAGACGTCATGCAAATGAGATGTAAAATTAGAAAAGCTTTAAA
Organism: Rhysida immarginata; assembly: GCA_023313115.1. Classification (NCBI taxonomy): domain Eukaryota; kingdom Metazoa; phylum Arthropoda; class Chilopoda; order Scolopendromorpha; family Scolopendridae; genus Rhysida; species Rhysida immarginata. The sequence continues at coordinate 501,022 of JAHWFO010079372.1, read as the reverse complement.
ATGACAGTAGCTACATTCAAAAACTCCGTGTTAGTCGTGTTAAGCGTGTCGTGTTGCTAAAATCTGATGTCACTTCCTGCACGAACCGTGTCCCGTATTGCAAAACGCCTAGGACGGAGCACGGGCTTTTTACGTCCGTGTTCGTGTTAGTTCTCTAGCACGACATTGGCGCGCATGCTCATTGTGGCATTCCTCATCTCTTTCATGAAAATCCGTAAAGGTGGGAAAACATTGTTAAGGGACATTGTTAGCTCTAAAACCATACAAATCATAAACGTGCAAGTAATCACAAGCTACATTCAAAAACTCCGTGGTAGTCGTGTTAAGCGTGTCGTGTTGCTAAAAATCTGATGTCACTTCTTGCATGAACCGTGTCCCGTGTTGCAAAACGCTTAGCACGGAGCACGGGGTATTTTCGTCCGTGTTCGTGTACAGCCTTCTGTAATCATGTAGGCTGTGGTTCGTGTTAGCTCTCTAGCACGACATTGGCGCGCATGCTCATTGTGGCATTCCTCATCTCTCTCATGAAAAGCTGTAATGGCGGAAAAACGCCGCTTCCCTGAATATTTTATACGAATTAATTGCGCCATCATCTCATGATTAATTAGTGTAGAAGGAACTCTATTTGTTCAAGAACATCGGTTATGGAAAGCAGAAAAGTTATTTTTGATAATCGGAGAAGATTGGGTCGAAAGTAAAGTGCCTATCGCTAATAGCTCCATATCTCCATCTGGCGGGAAAATTGTAACCACGATAATTAGGACACGACTTACTGGATGCTAACGACCTGTTCATTTAGCTGATTTCCATTGTTGTTTCAGGCAGACAAAACAATACCGCCTAGAGAGAAAGCCTGCTCACGGAAAAATCATACATTGTTACATCAGCTACGGTAGGGCGAGGCCAACGAGAAAGACAGGCCTCGAAGCGGAAAAGTGACCTGACCAACTGGGTCTGAACAACAATCCAACCTTCATTTTTGTTCAGACCCAGTTGGTCAGGTGACTTTTCCGCTTCGAGGCCTGTCTTTCTCGTTGGCTTCGCGGTAGGGACAATTTCGTGCTTATTATTGATAGAAATATGATCAACAATACCCTACCGTAGGTGATGTAACAATACTCTGCCTGATCGGTCTCAACCAAGGCCTCCTAGAAACTACCAGGCCTGAACACGACGTCAGTAATGTATTGTTGAAGCACTAAGATTGTGACGTTGAACTAACTTTTGTAATAGCACTACCAGTTCGACGTAACAATGTTTTATATTTTCCATGTTCAGGCCTGGTAGTTTCTAGAAGGCCGTGTCTCAACTCAAGTGGCAGCACAAATCGTGCTCGACAGCACAGACAACACGAGCACATTCAAAAATTAACTCAGCACGGATCGTGCTATAGCTTAACACGACACGCTTAACACGACTAGCACGGAGTTTTGAATGTAGCTAGTGAAATTAAATGTAAAGTCATTCTTCACGATTGCTTTAGCTAAACAGGATCGAGGTTTTTTGGTGAAGTTGTTTTACCATAACTGCAATAATGCTTCTGCTGCACTAAGAGAATATCGACGTTTGAAAAACTTGCGAAATGGGCCTATGTCCATTAATGGTTTAAAAAAGATGATTAAGAAATTTGAAGAAACTGGTGAGTTGGGTGTGCTGCCAGGGAGAGGACGGAAACGAATTGCAAATGTGACTGTGGAAGATGTTTTAGGTGTAACAACGAACAAAAAACAGCAACAACTATCTTTACTAGGAAGTGAGCTACACGAGAATGCTACATTGTTGTCCCCATCTCAGCCTCGAATCAACACCACCTCTACTCAAAGCCTGAGCGCGAAAACGTCATACATTGTTACATCACCTACGGTAGGTATTGTGAATCATATTTCTACCAATAATAAGCCAGAAATTGTCCCTACCGTAGGTGATGTAACAATGTATGATTTTTCCGTGAGCAGGCCTTCTCTCTAGGCGGTATTGCCACGGAGCAAGGGAGAAGAACAGAGGCGACACTCGATGACGTTTTCCGAATACGGAATACTGCGACATCTGGTGCATTGGAATCAACTAAATAAAACGGAAATGAAAGTTGTTCGTATTTTACCAGAGAATAAGAGAACTTACTTTATACATGACGTCTAACATTCCATTTCTGTTTTTTCATTGGTTAACAAGATTTTATCCGCGCGCAGTTTGCGCGGTAATTAGTTTCAAATTCAATTAATATTGTTGCAAAGCTCGCAAATTCAAATTGTTTCGTGGCTTGATAAGAACGTTCTCCTTTATTTATGGCTTGATAAGAACGAGATCGTCTTCATCTTCTGTTGGTGAACTTTCAGGAATGAATTTTAATCTATTTAAAGGCTTAGCTGCTGATGGGAGGAATCAGTATCACAGAAAAGTTAATTGTATTTTGGAATTCAGTTTCGTGTTAAATGGTGCAGCAATAATAATGCTAGAAAAATAAAAATAAAAAGGAAATTAATTCTGCATTCAGGACTGCGTTGCACTATGGGAAATTAATATGTTTGTTCCAAGCCGCTAATATCGCTATGGTCTACCTGATGTACGTTTTTTTTTGTATAGGTTTCTGTTAGAGTGTCGTTTCTCCATTACTCTCTTAAGGCCGGTTCACATCCGCCGTTTATCGCCGGCGTTTTGGAATCGGAGGCGTTTCTCGCTCGTCTCAAAAAACATGGTCAATTCACATTCACCGTTTTGAACTCTCAGCGTTTTTTCAGGCGTCGCCCAGGCGTTTTTTGAAATTCTGAAATTCCAATTGTGTTGGAATTTCAGGCGATTTCTGAAAAACGCCACCAATCAGGTGCGAAACCCATAATGCACAGCGAGCAAGTCGATCACCGATGCTGCCCGTCACTCCGCTATTGCATTTCAGCATATACATTAACTTGTTGAAATACGACTAGACGAAGAATTTATTCCGCTCTCTGATTGGTGGACGGAAAACCGAAAGTACTAGATAGGAAAACTCTACTTCGTTGGCTCCCTATCTAGTGCCAGGGTCTTTTGATGGGGGTCTCCCCATTAAAAGACCCTGCTAGTGCCAAAAATTAATGATTACGGCGTGCTAAGAAAACATATAGGTCGCTGCTCCCTCCTTTGGCGAAAAACTATATTATTTACAACACATATAGTCGTATACATTTTGCTATTCTGGAAATTTCTAATATTTACTTGATGAAAAATATTTTTTGGATATTTATTATTTTCCATTTTTTCTACTAATTTTTTAATGTATCTCGTTATGTATATATGAGAGCATAATTGTTTCACACTTTTTATTAATTAATTAATTGTGCTCTCTAGTTCACTTCGGTGTTTTAGAGAAATAATAAGATAGAGACAAATTGCGTCCCTGTGCTTCTTTTTCAAAAAGAATATTCCCTCCCTTTAGCCCAATCATCAAATCCAAAAATTGAACTCTCACTTAAGTAATTTTTTAGCCGACTCTGGGGGGGGGGGGGGGGGTGAATTTAAATGTAGTAGCATATAATTATTGTAAATACGGTACTGTAACAATAAAAAGGTTAAAATGAAATTATTACTTAAATGAATTGTAAAATTTTTTTTCATGTTCACCTTGTTCATCAAGCTTGAATAAAATCATTGAAGAACATATTTTTTGCTAATTAAGTGCAATCAGAGATAACCACAAAAGGAACTTGCTAATAAAAAAAGCTGACCCAGCACCGATTGGTCTATGCTGATTAGATCAACAGGAAAATCGAAGAATACTAAATCTTTTTTTTTTAATCTCTAATTTTGAATGAAAAACTTATAAAAAATGTTAAAATTATGTTTCAAATTATTGCTAAATCTTTTAAACTTATACAGATAGTTTCTGATCTGTTACATGGCCGTACCCAGAAGGGGGGGGGGGGAGAGCTGCAGCCCCCGAAATTGACCACCTTGCCAACTAATGCTGTTAGAAGAATTGAGCCAACCCCCTTCAGCCTCCCTCCCTCCCCCGAAATAATATTAACATATTACGGTCTGTTATTTAATCTAAATTTATAAGTAGTTCAAGAATGCATGTGCTAATAATTTTTTTTTTAAATTTTTAACACGTATAAATTTAAAATTATAATAATTGTACCAAACTATATTTAGAAAATTACTGCTCCGGAAGCTTAAAAGTTTATTTTTATAATCTTGCATTCGTAAAAGGAAAGAAGCTAAACCTAATTGTGTTCCCCACCAATCAGAGAGCGGAGTCATTTTATAGTTGCACATTTCAATTTTTACTCTTTTAATAATTTCGAAAAAAACCCAAAATAAAACAATACAGCAACTTGCCGTCCGCATGATTGATTCATTCTTCAGCCATTCACAAATAAGGACGCATGACAATCGCCTAAAAAAAAGTTAATTGTGAACTACCTCCGATTTTCTCGCGTCCCGACTTTCAGGCGAAGCGATTTTGGTACGTTTTTAAGAGACGTCGCGTTTTCGCAGACGGCGGATGTGAACCGGCCTTTATTCTGCGGTATTGCTCGGATCCCATTGACTTCTATAAACAATCTAACGAATCAACAATAAGTTAAATTAAAACGTATATAATAAAAGCGGAAAGTAAACAAAAAAAAAAAAGTTAAGGCATCGTTATCCAATGATATAAGGGTTTTAGCATCAAAATGTTAAGAGCAGAAGCGGCTCATGACTATAATAAGTGGAGGGGCACAAATACGAAATTTCAGGTTCTTACAGCTTTTCGTACAAAAGTTATAGCTTGATTTGTATTTGTAGAGTCGCGGCCCCTGCCGAGGCCTCAGAAGGCGATATCAATTTTAGTATGTAATAGCTACAATTTTAAGCAAAACATTATAAATATAAAACATTTCAGGTTTCTGGAATTCTGGTTTAAAATTTATAGCTTGATTTGAGATAGAGGCCGTATGGCCCCTGCCAAGAGACTTATTTAATTTTTATTATCCAGGGTGTAAATTATCTCCTTCAAAAACACTACACTACGATGTAGATGAAATTCAGGCGATTAAAGTGATATAAGACACTTGGGGTCACAAATCGCAAGCAATGCCATAAATTATACCTCAAACTAAGCTGAATGCGTAGCACGAGCCAAATTTGGGGGACCATGTTCGCACGGCGCGGCTTGGCACGGCCTGACTGGTTCCCTCGCTCCCCACTACCTCATCCCGAAGAGGTCCGCCTTCCACTCCGACGTGACGTACTCTGCTCTCGCGCCGGAGTCAGTAGCACGAGCAATACCAACCTGTAGTGATTTGTGATTGGGGCCTCAGGGCCCCTGTCGAGACCCAAGAGGTTTATACAAGTTTTTAGTCTATATTAGGTAAATTTTTAAATAATTTCTATAAGTAAACAAAATTTCAGATCTCTAGACCTTTTCGTTTAAAAGTTGTAGCTTTGCTTGTGTTTGGGGCCTCTGGGGCTCTGCTGGGGCCTATCTTACTTTTTTGTATATTTGCAATATTTTTTTAGTATCACACAATGAATATACAATTAATTTTTTTTAATTTCAGGTTCCTTTGGCCTTTCCGTTCAAATGTTATAGCTTCAATTGTATTTGGTGCCTCGAGGCCCCCGGCAGGGTCCTAGTGGCTTATATCCGCTTCCTTTTTTATTGGCTATATTTTTTAGTACCACACTAAAAATATACAAACTTTCAGGTTTCTAGACCTTTCCGTTCAAAAGTTATAACTTGATTTGTATTTGAGGACTCGGGCTATTCTAGCGAGGCCCCAGAGGCCTACATCATATTTCTTGCATATTTGTTATATTTTGTTAGTACCACACCAAAAATATACAAAATTTCAGGTTCCTAGATCGTTTCGTTCAAATGTTATAGCTTCAATTGTTTTTAGGGCCACGGGACCTCCGGCGGGGCCCTAGAGGGTTATATCATTTATCTTGTATATTTGTTTTATTTTCTTAGAAAGGCACTACAAATTTACAAAATTTCAAGATTTTTGGCTCTTTGTTTAAAAGATAAAAAAGGAACCATTAAATTCATACCTGAGGGCGCCAGGGCCACCCTAGAGGATTCGCTATATTTTTCGCACCGTCCTCTGTGTGTACAAAAATTCAAGCCTCTAGGTCTCTGTTTAAAAGTTAAAAAAGAACCATGAAATTCATACAAGAGGTTCCTGAGGGGGCCCGGAGCTCCCTAGAAGATTCACTACATTTTTCGCACCGTTCTCTGTATAGAGCCTATGTGTGTACAAAATTTCAAGCCTCTAGGTCAATCCTTTCAAAAGTTATGGCGTGTGACATACACATTACAGAGTACATACATACATACATCTGTACCGTCGTTAATACAGTTTTATATGATGCTAAAACCCTAAAAATTAACGATAAATAAAAAGTCAAACAAAACTTGGAGCAATTCACTTGCCACAATATGATGGAGCAAAGTCTGGCCAGTTGGCCTCTAACAATTTTCCGCGAGTCATCAAGCTTGTGAGTGGTCGCGAGTTGTCATGAGAGAATTTTTTCAATTCTGCTATTGTTTCGTTCAATTTGGCGATTTGTTGGCAGTACACGACCGAATTGATAGTATTATTCCTTGATAAGATCTCGAAAAATACCACACTCTTCCAATCCCACCCATTTCTGAGCATCAGAGTGAGAGCTGTAGTCATCAGAACGGAAGTGAACACGCCATTATTGACACTGGCGTTTATTAAGGGCTTGGCTTGGTTCACAAGCTTGTTCAGCGTTCTTTTCTTTTTCTAGGAGTAATAAGTAAAATTTGGCGAAAATGGTGGTGTTGAATCTCCATTTCTATAACGTTAGAGAAAGACTGTTGATCGATCCACACACCATTTTCTTGATGGAGTGTCAGCTATCAAACACGCTTGAGGCCATGAATCTATATATTATATTTACAACTATAACCATCTATAAAGAAAAAACGCAGCAGTTTTTGAACGACTCAATAGCATACAAGGAAATAATTAGCCAAACTGGGTCACTATTTGGGTAAATCTCTGTAAGGAAAAGCCCGATAGGAATAACGTTTTTCTCTATTATTTATTTCATTTTATCCTAACCTAACCTAGATAAGAGGATTAGAAACCCACTTTATACGTCGTCGGTATTCATGGTGGGTCTTTTACACTTCTGATACTTTTATTATAAATCGTAAACGTTAAAGTTTTCTTATACTTATAGCTTATACTTTTTCTGTTTATTTAATTTACTATCTAGTGTGCGTGATGAAAAACAGTACTTACCGAGAAGGAACTCGAATACCAAGTGGAGATGTTTGCAAGAATTGCTTCTGCGTCCGAGGGAAGATGAAATGTACGATCATGAAGTGCGCGCAAGCGACGCCTGGCTGTGCGCCCATCCTCCAGCCCAATCATTGTTGTCCAGTCGGATACGATTGTTGTAAGTCCACTAAGAATTCAAAAATATAATTCATATATCACTTATGCGCAATATATGATACATTCATACAGGGTGTTTCATAATTGGTGTCCCCTCTTTAGGTCCAAATAACGGCTCAAGGGGAACAGGTGGGGGGAAAATGAATATTGATTATTTGGTTTTGATGTCCACTAATTCCGAATAAGAACATTTCGCGTCCCTGGAGGTTAGGGGTAAATTTTGAAAATTTTAATTTTGTAGGGGTAGGAGTTAGACCTCATATCCTATTTAGAAACTTGTAGAGCATCATGTAAAATGTCGGTTTAACAAAAAAACCGGTGAAAAAAAACTCACGCTCTTCCCCCTTTATCGAGTGGGTAAAGTGAAAAGTATAGCTAGCCGATTTGGACAAAAACTATACTTATTAGAAAACAGTAGGGCCTTCATTTGGAAAATTAATGAGAACGAATGAGTTGTTACCCTGAAAAGCTAATAACTCGAGCGGGCTTTCCCCCCCAGGAAAAACATTATGAAATTTGACAACTGTACATGGGAAATGGGAAATGAGTTTTTCTGTTTTTGTCTACGAGTACATAAGCTAGCCATACGTTTCACTTTACCCACTCGATGAAGGGCAGGGGATGAGATTTTTTCACCGGGTTTTTTGCTAAACCCATATTTTACATGATGCTCTACAACTTTCTAAATAGCACATAGGGTCTAACTCTTACCCCTACAAAATTAAAATTTTCAAAATTTACCCCTTCACCCCCAGGGACGCGAAATGTTTTTATTCTGAATTAGGGGACATTAAAACCAAATAGTCAGTATTCATTTTCCCCCAATCTGTTCCCCTTGAGTCGTTATTTGGACCTAAAGACGGAACACCAATTATGAAACACCCTGTATAGTGTTGTTTTTTAATTAATCCAAGAGAATTAACTATAAATAACTTCTATATTAAGTGAAAATTTAAAACAAGCGAATTATATTTTAAATACCTTAAATTAATTTATTTAAAATCATCAAGGATTTTCTTAAGTAAAGTAGATAAAACCCTTATAAAAACTGTGAAAAATTTACGAAAGTGAAGAGTTGAAGAGAAAAAAAAAAGATACCGCATATCCACAATAGCTTTTATTAATCCATAAGTATGTACGAGGCGCATTCAGAAAGTAAGTTCCGATTTATACTAAAAAGAAAACTACTATATATGTTTTCAAAAATTTTTCTTTACCGGATTCTAATATATTTTACTATTTTCACATAGTTTTCAAGTTTAAATAAACACTTGTCATAGCGCTCAATGAGCTTCTGCATGTTCACTTTATAGAAGTCTTCCGCCAGTCAGGAAAGCCAAGCAATTTTCACTTCACCATCGCAGAAACGCAGGTTGCCGATGAACTCCTTTAGATCCGGGATCAGGTGGTAATCACTGGACGCGAGGTCCGGACTGTAATCAGATCTTTTGGTTGGGAACAACTTGCCCACTCGCCTAAGAGTCCGGATCTCGTGTCCGGTGACTACCACCTGTTCTGGTATCTAAAAGAGTTCCTCAGCAGCCTGCATTTCGGCAACAATGCAGAAGTTAAGACTCCGTGGCTGTCCTCACTGGTGGCAGACGTTTATGAAGTGAGCATGCAGAAATTCATTGAGCTCTATGACAAGTGTTTAAATAAATTTAGAAACTATGTGCAAAAATAGTTAAAGGTTTACAAAGGGTGTTCCAAAATGAACTGATATTTTGAATTTGCCGCCATTTTTTTCGTGGTACAACCAGAGTAGAGATTTTTATATGTTGTAATTTTTAAACATCGAGGTTAAATTATGCAAAACTACACAATCAAACAACGCGTAGAAATTGTAAAAAATCACTTCAGAAACGGTGAAAATTTTACGAAAACTGTTCACAGTAAGGTGATGTATATTGGTCGCCAAGATATTTGACTTGACCCGTTAGACGTCTTTCTCCGGGGTTATCTTAAGGATAAAGTGTACCCATAAACTATTGAGGACCTCAAAGATGAAATTCGGTACAACATTGCCGAAATTTCTTAGCAACATTTCATAGCAACATGTGTTAGGTGGCTGAAGGGAGACATGTATCTCCTCGAGAGAGACTGCCTTATCCAAATCGTGGTATTATACTCATTTCCTGCTGATTATTAATAATTCTTGGAAACGAATGTTCTGTTGCCAGGACAACAGAACATTCTGTCATTGCATCATCTTGAAAAAATTTAAATTATTGATGAAAATAGGAAAAAAATTCCACAGCCTGGATGCGAACCAGGAACTTCTGCTCACCGTGAGACGTGCCAACTAAGTGCGCCGCTGTGGACATGGAAGCATTAATGCTATCTACATGTCATAAGGGCTGGTTGGAGCAGTACCTTGTTTGCATTTTCATCAATAATTAAAATATCTGAGATCTGGTGTGTAAAAATCTTCACAATACCATTCAATACTTACTCTTGAAAATATATTTCCCCCGTGTTTTTGTGGTAACAGGGTAGCAATAGCTAAGACGAAACAACTCTGTTCTTGGGTGGCAGTGGATGTACTTGATTGTTTGTGTCTGTGTGCTCTGCATACCCAACATTATACACTACTTGTAATATATTGTTGCAATTGCGCTCTACTCTCGATGGATTGAAGCAAAACTTGGCCATTCATCACTTTGTGAGGTCTAACAGTCTTCGTTTCTTCGGTTGACACGCTCACCACTCGCTCATAACTTGCTCAGCATATGTTCAGTTGCAGCAGTGTGCTGGCCATCCCAATACAGCACAGGGCCAAGAGACTGCTTCCTCTGTCGCTTTCTTGCTCTTCCTCAATAGTTGTGCTAAACTTTATTTTGTTGTGCATATTGTTGGTTCATTGGGTGTTGATACCATTGTTGATACAAAAATGACGGGCCTATTGTTTCACAAACTTTGCCTTGCATTGTTGGTTACGAGTAAACTTATTGTTAGTATGCCCAGCCATCATTATGAATATGAACTATTATCGGCACTTAATATTTTTACGAAATCTCAATTAGACAGTGACCTTGCTTTTGCTTTGAAGATCAAGTGTGCAAAGTTCCATCAAGATCGAAATAAAACTGTAGATTTATATAAAGTACAAACACACCGACCCACAAACACCATCTATATATATAAAACCAAAAGTCTGTTCGTTTGTGTCTGTGTAGCTCCAAGCGATCCTATTGGCTCATCAATGTCAAGGCTAATCATAAAGACATTGTTTCGATTGTTACGACAGTATTATTGTTAAACTCAGGATGGGCAGAAGAATTTTAATTGTTGCAATATTTTTATTTCTATAATAATCTTTGGATAGCAAAGACATTTTTTCTTCATTAAAATGTAATATTCATTCATTGATAACATGGTGTTTACTTTTGAAAAGTAAAATCTTGTACCGGAACATGAAATTATATGATGACTCATTATCTGAATTTTGAAATGTCAGTTATAAAAAATATTTTCATTCAGTTATTCAACCTAATTATCTTAAACCATATTCAGAATTTTTATTATTCAACACATTTTTCAACAGCGGCTTATAGTATAAAGGCAAATAGCGATTAGATAAATTAGAGATAAATAGCATACTGTTTATCCCTTTATGGATAGGTTTGCTCACTATTTTGGGAAGTGGTCAAACCTAATAATTTGACGTTCAACTGTAATGTTACCATAATAACAACCGCCAGCCAGGTGGCCGAGAGGGCTAGGGCGTAGGCTTTCTAGTTCTTGACTCTGACTGGTCGTGGGTTCCAATCCCGCCGTGGGCATGGATGTTTGTGTTTGTCCCGGGCTGAGGATAAATATAATTTGTTTAAAAGCCGCTAAATGACATTAGTAGTCGACGCCAAAAATTCCAATAAACCAAACCATAATAACATCCATTTTAGTTCTGAACTTTATCAATAGATGGCACTGCCTTAACTTTAAAACGCACTTTAGGTAGTGGCTAGATTTTTCGTGCCTGCCGAACTTCACTTTAGCGCTATTGTTTGACGCGCCGGACACATCTGATCTAGGCCCTAAAGGGTTACGTGTCGTATAATTATTGATGTTTATTTTCTGTTTTACGGGTTTAGATTTGTTTGCTTTGCGATTTGCTATTGTTGTTTGGTTTCGTATTGATATTCATACGTTTTGGCTATTCTCACGGACTTGGGTTTGCTTTGCATTTCGGATTTTATTTTTTGCTTTGTGAATAGGTATGGTCGTTTGGTTTTATTCAAATTTTGTAAGATTAGAGATAAATAGCATCATCAGCGCTCGGGGGTACTTCCGGTACACTCCCGTCCTTCATGCACGGGGATGATTGTGTTTGTTTTGTGCCCGAATGGCCCGTTGATCATGTTTTTGACAACTATGTCATGTAGTTTTTTGTCAGTGTTGGCATCAGAAATTTCTGCAGTAATAATATCGTCAATTTGGTTGGGACGCAACTTTTCTTATATCCACAGCAAAAGATGTACGTGTGGCAAACGCGCTTTTGCCACTCTGGAGTACATGAAGCACTAAGTCTCGCCATATACGCATTTGACCTTTCGTGAGCAGAGCTACCAACTTCCGAACTTTATTTCAAAAACTCGAGCATAGGATAGGATAGGATGAGCATACAATGATGATGCAATGACAGAACATTCGTTTTATGCTATTGAACATAAAATGAGTATAGCAGACGATAAGGATAGGGAAGTGTCTGTCGAGGAGGCAAGGAGATACACGTGTCTCCCTTGAGCCCTCTAACAAATGTCCGGACGACTGACAAAAGTTTGCGTGTTTATTTGTGTGTTTTGAAAGGGAAGAAAAAGAGAAAGAACGGGTATTGGTCAGGAAACTCTGCAGCTAAAAGACAAATAGCTATCCGGGCATCGGAAACATCTGAACAACGGGAGCTTCGTCTAGAGCAGGAGAGTATAAGAACTTTTACGTCAAGGGCAAGGGAAACTTCGAAGGAAAGATGAGATCTAAAATTTCCAGTGATATTCCCCGGTGGTGAAAATGGATACTTTAATTTGAGGCAGGTCAACCAACAAGAGGATAAATAAAGTTCCGGGCGACGCCGGATTTTTAGCTAGTTCTTTATATATATATATAGATTAGCAGAGGCACCCGGCGTTGTCCGTGATAATTATAGTTGTAGGAAGACAATAATATCAAGAAGTAACATAACTCAAAATTGGTTTTCAGTAATTCTACAATTTCCTGCAATAGACTTTCCCGTTGTTCAGAAGTTTCAGACACCTTGAAAACATTTTGTCTCTGACCAATACTCGTTCTTTTCTTCAATAGGATTTTGTTAAATATGAATTAACACGTTTCCTTCGAACGTTTATAACAGAGCATAATACATTTTGCTTGACTTGAAGAGTCGAGTTGATGTATGCTTTTTTATCGGTTATGTCTTAAACTGTCGCCCGAGACCAGCGGCGTGCTTTTATACTCAACCCACTGGAAGAGGAAGGGGAAGCTGTCATCGAGTTTGGAAGGCTCTACACTGTCCAAGAGCTTCAAACACACAAATCTTCTGAACTTATGTTAGGGAGCTTAAAGGTGACACGTATATCTCTTTGTCTCCTCGAAAGAGACTGCCCATGTATATCGTGGATGGGTGTGGGTGTACATGCTCTTTTGTGTCTGTGCATCTTAAGGGGTTATTCATTACTTGGTAACCTGTTGTTGCAATTGCACTCTACTGTCGATGTCTTGAAGCAAAACTTGGCTATTCATCACTTTGTGTGGTCTAACAGTCTTCGTTTCTTCAGTTGACGGATCACAACTTGCTTGCCATCAGCTGTGTGCAGGCGAAACCAGTACAGCACAGAGCAAAGAGACTGCTTCCTCTGTTGCCTTTCCTCTCTCACTCAATAGTCTGTTAACTCTTCATTATCTCCAGTTATAGGTAAACAGAATAATCTCAAGAAATTAAATGATATCTCAAAATTGGTTTTCAGTAATTCTACAATTTCCTGCTGTAGACGAAGCTTCCGCTGTTCGCATGTTTCCGACGCCCGTATAACTTTTTGTTTTCTCTGATCAATACTCATTAATTTTTCGGTGGCATTTTGATAGCTATGAAGTAACATGTAAACTTCCAACGATTATTGTAGAGCATAGTACGGTATGCATGTTGATGTAAAGAGTCGAATTGATGTATGCGTTGTTGTTATCGGTTATGTTGTCAACTGTCGCGCGAGTGAAGGGACTGCTTCCTCTATCGCCTTTCTACTCTTTCTCAATAGTCTGCTAAGTCTCTATTATCTCCAGTTACTGATCATTTTTAAACATTTTCAAAAAATGGTTGACTTCTAATAATTATCAGTTCGAAGAAGAGCCCGAACAACAAGAATTCTATGTACTGTTTCAAATTCAATTTTGTTTTATAATTCTCAAAAGTGGGATGGAATATTCATTCTTAATGAACCTATTTATATTGCACATCTTGCCTTGCGTGGTTGGTCATTAGATATTTATTGTTGCTCCGTACATAATGTAGGTGAATTGCGTGTTGATACCATTGTTGATAACTATTGTTGCACAAATTTGGATTGCATTGTTGGTCATGAGATACCTCTTATTAATATGCCCTGCCATCATCATGAATATCGGTTTATTATCGATACTTATTATTTTTTCAAATTCTGAGATAGACAGTGACCTTCCTTATGCTTTGAAGTCAAGTAAGCAAAATTTCATTAAGGTCGGAATAAAACTGTAGATTTGTATAAGAAACAAACCCACAAACCCATCCACAAACAAACACTCTTCTTTATATACAGGGTGTATAAATTTTAACGATATACACAATTATATATACCCTGTTATTCCCCCAAATATCATTATTCTAGGTGTTATAGAACCTGAGCTATTAACTTGTTGATCTTAGTGGTGGCATTTTTATTTCTGTTCATATCTCGGTTATCGTTCAAATTCGAACCCATGTTCATATGAACTTTTTTGCTTAGAATCATCCATACTACCAGCTCTAAAAGTTTGTGACTGGGTTTCCAGATTCACCCTATATACGAGGTCTGTTCAAAAAATACGTAGACTGACGTCATAAAACAAAATATACTTTATTCAGAAGTTACACATCTGGGTCCCCTTCAAAGTACTCTCCTCCCCGACGCACACACTTATCCCAACGGTGTTTCCACTTTTGGAAACAGTCCAGTCCTGGAACGCTTCTTTTGTGATGTCCTTCAGCGCCTTCGTCGC
>JAHWFO010079372.1:454190-486007 GCA_023313115.1 Rhysida immarginata | reverse complement strand
GTTTAACACAAAATTTCACAGCAACTCTTTGCTCGTTCAAGTCACTCATTCTAAAAATCCGCCAAACGAAAAAAAACACACTTCACAAACAACCGCGTAGCTAATCAACCAATACTGATATTTGCAATCAAAAAACTGCCTTATAATCAGCGGATCTGTCAGAAGATGGCGACACCAAGCGATTTTGATTGGGACCAACAGGGCCCGCGCAATTCAAACAGTCTACGTATTTTTTGAACAGACCTCGTACACTACAGGATCAAAGGAGTTGGGACACCCCTGTGAACATCTGCCGTAATTGTGGGACTGGACTGGGCCCGCTCATCAAGGTAGACGGAAACCTCAATGCTGATGGCTACAGGACCATTCTGGATAACGAGGCACTTCCAGAGCTGTGGGAACACTTCGGTGACGAGCCGTTCCTCTTCCAGCACGACAATGCGCCTTGCTACAAAGCAAGATCCATATCTGACTGGCTTGACGAGATGCGGGTTGAAGAATTGGATTGGCCCGCCCAGAGTCCTGATCTCAACCCCATCGAACATCTTTGGGACGAATTGGAACGACGTGTGAGATCCAGGATGGTTCGCCCTACATCTGTCCAGGAACTGACCACGATACTCCTCGAGGAATGGAGGTCAGTACCTGTGGACACATACCGTAAACTTGTGGACAGTATGCCATGTAGGGTGGAGGCAGTGATAGCAGCTCGGGGTGGTCGTACACAGTACTGATTGAAGATTTTTGCGGCTTTACTGTAGAGCAACAGGTTTCCCAACTTCTTTGATCATGTAGTGTACAGGATGTATCAGGACCGATGGTCATAAAGTACCTAGCGTGATCCTTTGCATGATTACAAACTTAAAGTTCCTTATCGAAAATGTCGAAAACTCAAAATTTAAATTGCGTCGTTACGTCATTTATGAAATTTCCGCACCAGCAGTTCATTAAATTCAAAGGGGCGATTAAAATTAAATCGGCGGAAATTGTTGAGATTAAATGATGTTTACGACAGGTTTTCAGCAAACTTCGCGTGATGTTTAGACTCTTGACATTTGAGTTTTGAACATTTTGCATAAGGAACTTTAAGTTTGTAATCATGCAAAGGACCACGCTAGGTACTTTATGACCATCGAACCTGATACACCCCCTGTATAGACTAGCAGAGGCAACCGGCGTTGCGGGGATATTTCCAGTTGTAGGTAAACAGAACAACCTCAAGAAGTTTGATAATAACTCATGTTGGTTTTCAGTAATTCTACAATTTCCTGCTCTAGACCAAGCTCCGTTATTCAAATGTTTCCGACGTCCGGATGACTTTTTTGTCTTTTAGCTGCAGTGTTTCTCTTTTAGACATTTCTTTCATTTAGTTACATGCACTAAAGCGTAAATAAGTGAATTTTATTTAAACCTTATCTTTTCCGCACTCTGTCTCATCTTCCACTACGTTATTCGAGAAGTAAACGTGACACATTATCCGCATTCAGCTTCAGCCTTCATTAGTTAATCCAGCCTTCAAAATCTTTTTCGGGCTGCTGTAGAGGAGCTATAAGTCGGTTCGATTGTCGATTGCCTGTTTGTTCGCTTGTCGATTATCGACATTCTCCCCATATAGATCGCTATTGTGAATATGCGGCCTTTTTCTTCTCTGTAACTGTTCACTTTAATTTTTTTTATAATTTAGTTAAAGAGCGAAATACATGTTCCTCATCATTTTTCACTATTAGATTATTTTGTTAAATGATACTAATCGTCTTGTGCGAACTAATATTTCATAAAAATCTGTACTTGTACATGTATAAAACTCAATTTTCTTTCTCCTTCCTTAGCGTCAGGAGAAATTGGTGACGATTCTTTAGAAGACGATGAAAATGTTTCATCAAACAAAACTAACAAGATTCGTGAAAACGACAGAATTATTCAATTTCCGTATCACGTTCTTAGAGACCGTTTCAATCCTCTACCGTTCATTCCAAATAATGAGAAAAATGCTAATAATGACAGCGACGAAAAAAAAAATTCGTTTGACTTGAATGGAACCTCGTCTCCAAGGCCTTTGGCCAAGTTGCCTGCTGCGTTTCAGCAATCTTTAACTGATATGTATATGCGAATACTAGATATTAATCAAACTAATGTCAATTTGTCTAATTTGTCTGCAACAGCCAAAAAAATTCGATCAACTGGATCGAAGCTGATGGACCTTTTCAAACGTGGTAACTCGAGAAGATCAAATTTATTTCCCAGAAGAACAACTACCGCGCGAACTACAGTACCTAGGACAAAAAGTACCTCAGCTACAACGGAAACCACTATAGACGTCTCAACAGCGTCAACGGAAACGACCGTGAGTTCTTCATCGATTCCTCCCACATCAGAAATAACTACAATGGAACCACTAACAGTAAAAGATTTCGAGCAAATACTTAATGAAACATCACCAGATACTACGCCAGCAGAATCTACGACAGGTGATAAAACTTCATTGTCCACAAATTCACTTACAACGGAAACGAGTTCATTGTATAGCAGTTCATTATTACCTGTAAGTTTGTCTACAATTTCCTTTCAATCATCCGCAGCAATTAATACAGAGCAACACTCAATAAGCACTGATGAGTCTACATCTGAATCAACAACAGCTTCTACCTTGGAAGAAATGATTACTACCGAAAGTTCAAATGTTAGCAATTTAACGGTAATTACAAGTTTAGCCAATGAATTACAAACAGAAAACACATATAAAACAACTAAGGAAAATCTGGATTTTAGTGAGTTAGGAAATAATTTAACTGAAGCCTCTACGATTCCATCAACGGCGAAAACTGCTTCTTCAACGTCATTTTTTCAACCTACAACTTCTCCTTTATCTACTGACTCTTCAATAACTATAACAAGAAAACTAGTCACAGAAAGAGCTTCTTTACCTGTTGAGACTAAAACAATTGTAATAAATATAACTACTGAGAAATCGGTAATGCGCTCTACAAAGAAAACAGAAACAGAAAACGAAAGTACGGTAAGCGAAACGGAAGTTCCTTTTACACTTCCCGTTATTGGTTATATACCTCAACAGCTTTATCATCCCCTGATGGGTGGTTCCGAAGGAGAATTTTGGGATCATACAAATCATTTGGATGAGGATGAAACTACTACCTCAAAATCTACTCTCAAAGAAAATGAAACCGAGTATTCGGATAAAGATGAAAAAATTACTGTTAATCTCACGTCACCCCTTGTTACATTTATCACATCAACTTCAACTCTGATATCCACTGCAGAATCAACAAAAGACAGCACCACCACATCGCCTCAAACGGTATCCAGTGAAATAATTCCAATGGAAAAGACTACAACTACAGTTAGTAGTCTATCAATAAATGAGAAAAATATTAATAACACAAGAACGACAAGAAGCAGTGATTCTAGTACACTCAGTACAAAATTTTTATTAGAGATAGATGCAAGAACACTACCAACAGAATCGACTACCACTGAAAATATTAAAACAAGCACAGCTGATTCACTTGAAAATTACAGTCAAATTGATAAATTGATCACTGCCAATCATTCTTCGTTTGGCAAGAGAATTTTTAACTCGACTGTTACTTCACTACAATCGAACGTTACTCAAGCAACCAATAAGAGCAATGCTTTAAATGTAACGAATTCAAGCAAGACAACCATAGCAAAGCATAACGAGACAACCATAGCAAAGCATCTTGATCTAACAGAAGCAAAAAGAAGAATTATTTATAAAACAACCAGTGCAAATTTATCGGCTACAAAAGTAACACAACAGCCCTTTTATCCACCTCGAACATCTAATATATTAAAGGGTCGACAATCTCATCTTACCTCTTTTTATTTACAGAAATCCGTGAGATCTCATCTTGGTTCTGGTAGACTAAACCCAAAGGACTCGAAAGGTATATCTGGTTTGAACACCAGTGGCGGATTCCCCACTGTCAGTACAGAACACCACTCAGAAGTGATAACCAAAGAGAGTGAAGATAACCCCACATTTGAAATACACCCAGAAGATCATACTGAAGGTCTCGATGCAACGTCTGTTGGAATGGAAACGTTACACGCACTGAACGGGCACGAGACACATCACAAAGAAGAAGAACTTGATCGCGAAATTATTGTCGATCCAGAATCAGATGGAGTATACGATTATTTCAAGGAGATTAGCCACGTTGAAGAATTCCATCATGATCATGGTAATAACAAAGATCAAAAATCAACTACCTTAAAACCTTTTTCTACAAATGATGCAGTAACATTTGATTCCACAAATACTGCCCAAACCATTCCACTAATAGTTACTGCCGCCCATGAAAGATTCCCCATACATGATAACGAAAAACAGCAGTTCGAAATGCTTACAACATTACCTAATCCACCATCTTTACCGGATGAGAAACTGACGGGTAAGATTTTTATCCAGAAAATAGGCTTAAATGTTCAAGTGGGTTCAATACCATCGCCCTTACCCGATGAGATTAGAAAAAAGGAAGACAGCCCTCATTTGGCTGAAAATTCAACAGATTATGTTGTTGATTCAGACAGAAGCATTCATAAGACTCCGTTCAAAATTCACAAACCACTTTCTAACAGCAGAGGTTCTACTCGACTGCTCACTTCAGATCAAGAAATTCCAAAGCAACTATCCATGTTAACAGAAAAACCGGAAGCAAAAGAACAACCTATTCAGGTACATATTTCAAAACTATATATTCCTTTTTTTATGTAGTTCAATACATGAGAGTCGTTCAGAAAGTAATGCATCTATTTTTTTCAGCTAACAAAAAAGTTTCATTAGATTAAAATTTCATATCGGTATAATTCAACTTTAAAGTGTACTATAACCTTTACATATACCCCGGACCCGCCGATATCTGCCCAATGCAGAAATGCCCCAGGCTCAGGGAATCCTCAACTATTATTATCATTTCTTGTTTACGAAAAACCAAACTCAGACTAAATCTGAAAGCCAGGTCCCAGAGACAGACCCAAGAGAGGGCCAAGCCCAAGGGGTTAAATGCAAGGATGGGAAGAGCTTTATATTGGTGGAAGTATTAAAGTCTAGTGTATGAATTTCCATACTATGTGATTGTGGCTTTCTGTAAGGTTTTATACACTGATTGGAAGAAAGTAATCGGACACTTTCGATTTTAGACGTTTTGTCGAATATCTAGAAAAATACTTGACGAATTATCCTGAAATTTCAGGGGTGTAAAAAGGATGTTACACCTCATATATTTCAGCGAAGGTTTTCTCCCGAAGACAAATAGGGCACCAGCAAAGAAGTGAACCAAAAAATAATTTTTGGAATCACCCTGTAAAAAATAATGCTTGAAATGCATTGTAGCTGTAGCATATGCTTAAGAGGCTTGTTTTACTTTTCTGTGTTCATTTGTATGAGAATAGCACGTACATTCATGGAGATATAAAGGTTTCTTTAAAGAGGTCGAAATGTTTTCGTAAGTTTTTTGTTTATAACACGCAGGATTTTCAACCCAATGCAATGCCATTTACAGGAAACTTGACAAACTACGGTACAGACAACACCCTGCAATCAGGATAGAAAAATATTAAATATTTGATGAGATATCAGCATTTTTACTAAATAATGTTTAACTGCGCATGCGTTACCAAATTGTCTTTTGCATAATTTATTACCCAAATGTATAGAGCTACTCTTATAAAAAGCCCAAGAAAATATCTTGAAAGTTCAGAAAGATATCGTCGATAGAATGAGTTGAATTTCAGTTGCTCTAAAAAATAAACAAAACGATATGGGGTTTTCTCCAAATTTTTATTTTTGGATCGGACACCAGTATCAACTTCTTCTGCTTACGCTCACATGAAAAAATAAACAAAAAATTTACAAAAACATTTCGACTTTTTTAAAGAAACCTTTATATCTCCATGAATGTACGTGCTATTCTCATACAAATGAACACAGAAAAGTAAAAAAAGCCTCTTAAGCATATACTACAGCTACAATGCATTTCAAGCATTATTTTTTACAGGGTGATTCCAAACATTATTTTTTTGGTACACTTCTTTGCTGGTCCCCTATTTGCTTCGGGAGAAAACCCTTCGCCGAAATATATGAGGTGTAACATCATTTTTACCCCCCTGAAATTGCAGGATAATTCGTCAAGTATTTTTCTAGATATTCGACAAAAAGTCTAAAATCGAAAGTGTCCGATTACTTTCTTCCAATTAGTGTATAAGTGTGAGTTGTCAAGCTTTTGTGTATTGAGTATGGAGTGTTGAATAACCCAAATGACAGAAAGAGCGATAGAAACAATATGTACTCTGTTGGCTCCCCAAAGGCATTTTATTTCGTGTGGAAGATCTGTATAACTAGTGATTTCTTGTCAGTATGTCTTTCGTAAGTCATCTGTAATGGGAACGGAAATATCAATTAGGTAGGTCACTTTGTTTAGTTTATCCATAACGAATAGATTAATAAAGTGTGATTACTTGCATAGTTTTTTGGCGCATTCTCAGGATGCCACTAAGTGTGCTGTACACCAGGTTTTCAGCGCTCGTTTACAAGGAAAAAAGATGAAACGTTAACTGTAATTTTAAAAATTGAATTTCAAACATGGTTTTTTCTCATATAAGGCGTGTCTCATAATTATAAACACATCTGATTTAATAACCAATAAATTTTCACTGTTTTGCAATAACCTTGTAAATACGACCACGGAGTGTGTTTATTAATGGTTGACGCTGTGTTCGCTGAATATTTTTCCAGTTGGAAATGATTACAGAGTGCAATTGAGCTGTAGATTTGTACTGCTGCCACCACCAAATACAGCAATTGCTAACACAGTCCAGACATTCTCCATTGGCTTCAAATCTGGTGAAAGACCAGGCCAATCCATAACTTGAATACCATTGCGACATGCAATGGTATAAATGATCATTAAAACCACTGCCAATGGAAGTGATCATTAAAGTCCAGGATAAACGATCATTAGGATGCGACATGCATCGATGACACATAACGCTACATAGGTAACTAAAAGAGTCTCTGTTTTTTAAATATTTATAGAGAGGATAAATGATCATTAAAACCACTGTCAATTATGAATTGGTGCATTGTCCTGTTGAAATTTATGAATGGGCCACCTATCTGCAAAAGCTAGCAAATTGTCTTCGAGTAAATTTTGAACGATATCATTTAACATGTAAATTGAACGACCAAAATAAAGCGTGCTTGTTGGTTTGAAGAGTCGAGTTGATATATGTTTATGCTTTCTTATCGGTTATGTCGTAAACTCTCGCCCGAGAACATTTGTTCAACAGTTTCAAAACACACAAATCGTCTTAAGGGAGCCACATGTATCTCCTCGAGAGAGACTGCCTTATCTATATCTTGATATTATACATATTTTCTGCTCATTATTAATAATTCTCTGTTCTATTACCAAGGCAACAGAACATTTTTTCATTGCATCATCTTGAAAATATTCTTGTATCATCACTATATTGGTTTCCAGTGCTGATGCGGAAATATATGGCAACAACAACTTCGAAGAAAAACTCTTTTCTTAGGCGACACTGGATGTACATGATCCTTTGTGTCTGTGTGCTCTGCAATCTCTTCACTTTTTTTAAATGATTAAAAAATGTTTAGGAATTATTTTTTTAAAATTGATTTAAATGGTGCAGAGGTTTTCGTGAAGTTAGCTGTTAAATTTTAGACATGTCGATTGAGGGAAAGAGCAATAATGAACAAAAATTCTTCAAAATATCATTGTTTCAGTTATTAAAACCAAAAAATTAAATATTTATTATATTATTACAGCATTATCATACAAAAAAAAAGATTCTCGTTCAATGAAAACAAACATTGGGATTTCGTGGCAATCTGGTGGTCAACATATCTCCTCCTATATCGTATGACGCAATTGCTTCCATTTTAACTGAAACGGAGCAAAAGAGATGTTGGAGTGTTGGTTATGTCGGCAGACCAGTGTTTTGTGTGTGTGCATAGACTTTGTTTAGCTGCTCGTAAAATGTCTTCGCGGTGTTAGCGAATAATTTATATTTTGTTTACGCTGAGTGCGTGTTTTGTATCTCTTAAGGCATTGTGTTTATGCAGCTAACTTTGTTTTAATTGTTCATATATTCTATAATGTGTTGCTCATATCTGGTTGTTCTGGGTCAAAAGAGGCCAAACTGGAACCCACGCGGTTTATGAAAGTTCCCTCATAGTGATCACCAATATACGTGGTTTGTTAACTATATACATCATCATCAGCAATCCATGCCCAAAATAATCAGCTGGCCAGCCATACAGATCATCTGGACCGAAAACATTACTGCAAGGATGTAGTAATCAGACCAGCTGTTAACAAGGTCCATCACCCTCAGATGACTCCCCCCCCCCCCCTCACAGGACATGGTTATAAGACCACACAAGGGTTAATATTATTATTATATGAACCTAATACTCCCTCTAGAACTAAAACCTAATACTGATTTTATAATACTATCTCCTAGTTTATACGTTATTTCATTCCAAAGCTCTTGGAGAAAAACTTTTTTTCTGAAGGTTGAAACAATGATTGTGAGTTCGAAGAGGTACTTCCTTGTCAGTTTATATTCAGTTGAAAAGATAAACCAGTTTTTTAAGAAGTGGCTTGGATGGGAATCTTCTTTTTGAGGCTTTATATAGATCTCTTTTCTTGGATAGTTGAATACTACTGTCTGATATTAATATATTGATGTTGTTACAGAATCGAGTAATTACTGATCGAGTACTTAATAAGTGAAAAGGCAGTGGGAATCGATTGTAAACAGTTTTAAACACGGTAGTCGTGAATCTGGGAGAAGTTGACGACAAAAAGCGACTTTGTTATTCTTCAGTATGATTTTACTCTGGATTACAATTGCTAGCTCTTTTCTAGATAATGATTCGATGTTCTCATTAGGAAAGCAAGTGGATTGATCACTTAAGTATTTGATCGAAAATCTAAGCGAGAATCTAAATTCATCCCTAGAATTTTAATGAGTTGTAGCTTAATACCCTTATTAGAGAAAAATTCTTTATCACAATCTCTTTAATTGTTCAAAGTCATGCTTCTTTCATCGAACCACCTACAGGGTGATCCAAAAGTCAGGAAAAACTTTAAAACTCAATAACTCGTACACGAATGCTGATAAAAAGATTCTAGAAACGATTAAAATGAAGTTGGATATTTTTCTAGGAAAAAATTAATGCTATAATTGTTCGGTTTTTGACCACCAGATTGCTCTGGCATTGTCAGGTTACAGACATCATCCAACGAATTGCATTATCAGATTACAGACATTAGTTTATGCACATTTTCAGAAGGTATAAAAAGAGCAGCAGTCGCTGCAAACCCTATTTCGAAAGTTTATAGTGAAAGTTTCGTCGGACCAATCTTCGGCATCTTATCGTCTGAAAATGTGCATAAACTGATGTTTGAACCTGACAACGTCATCTGTTGGTCAAACACTGAACATTATGGCATTGATTATTTTTCCTGGACAAAAATCAAATTTATTTCAATCGTTTTTTTATATAGCGTGGTTTTAAAATAACGTTAGGTATCCAGAGCCCTCTAGCGAGCAAAGTATGAGACGAAACATAACCATATTTGATGGGCGTACTTAGTGGACCATGGGATTTCGATTTCTGAAAAAATAAAAGTTAGTACCAAAATTCGCCACAAATAAAATTTTGGTTCTGCAAAAATGTATTAGCGTGAATACTCAATGATTAAATGCCAATTTTATGAACAAATGATTGTAACTTACAAATGAGCTTCAATATGTTCATACGATGTACGACATTTTCCACGGTGCCTTGCAACATATCAGAATTAATTTGCCTCACCTGTAACGTTATTCGATCTTTCAACATTGCTATATCAAGGACATGTCCTTGACACACAACACCTTTAAGAATTCCCCACAACCTAAAGTCACAAGGATTGAGTTCGGACGACCCCATACCATAGGAAATGCACGATTAATTACTCTGCTGTCAGAGAAATGTTGCCACAACACACGCTGTACCTTACCTCCCATGTGGGGTGGTCCACTATCCTGCTTGAATGTGGTCGAATCATTCTCTTATTACGTCCCGGAGGATAGAGTTAGTGACCCTTCTAGGAAATTGGTTCAATTTTGTCAATTCAAAGATTATGGACTTTTCGAACCTGCGGGCCTTGTCGTCTATAGGGTAAGTTAAGGCTCTTCTGATACACTGCATACAACATAGTGCAGCATGAAGTCATTTTTGATGCTTTAGCACTGAAAAACTGTTGAATTCAACAACTTGCGGAAAGCCATGGCACACGTCACTTCTGTGTTGAACCGTCATAAAAACTGATTGAATATTTTAAGACATCCTCATTGCTGCAGTTGTGAAACCACGAAATTCTTTAGCATATCGGCATACCTGTCAGCAGTAATGGTACAGGTCTCTGGTCTACTTGCACGATTTTCCTCATAAAAGTAAAGACCGATGATAAAAGATGCTATAACGCCACAACACACTGATTTTTGGCGAGTGGAGAGTACTGCACACCACCATGTAGATAATTTGCAGCCCAAATGCAACAGTTGTGTGTGTTAATATCACCGTTCAAAAGAAAGTGTGCTTCGCCACTCCATAAAATCTGCCTTAGGCATGTACCATCAATTTCCATGTGTGCAGAGAATCTCAATGAAAAATACAATCGAGTGGCCGCAACGCCAGGGAGCAATTCTTGAACAGAAGAGATTTTATACAGGTAAAACTTACATCTGATGCAGGATCTTCTGCACCGTTGAGTATGGGATCTGCAGTGCCGGGATACTCCCCGAGCACTGCTGGTATCCTGCACATTCGCCATGGCCTGTTCGACAACACCAGTTGCAACTTCTTCAACTTATTGCTGACTAACTATTTTGCGTTCCCGGCCTGGTTGCTGTGCTAGAGTTTCTGTAGTTTCAAATAATTGTATCATGTTTCGTTACTTTTTTATGCTCACTGATCCTTTTTGCAACTTCTTTAACCCCTGAAATTCATGAAGGGCAGCATTGGCATTCCCGTTCTGCTGATAATAAAGCTTGACTAATAAAGATGGGGGTTATAAAATAACAAAGCACAGTCGAAAGGCATTTGGCCTTAGAATGATTAGAATTCTCCCAAAATTTTCTTTTATACTCATGATTGCTGGACGGAACAGGTTTATGGAAATTAATGAATTTTATTCGGTAAACAGCGGTAAAATTTTATTGTTGGCGACTTTTGTTACTGATTTTTTTTTTAGAATTCGAAATCCCATGGTTCACTATGTACGCCCATCAAATTTGGTTATCAGGGGGGTTGCCTTACTTTACTTGCTAGAGGGCTCTGGATACCTCACATAATTTTATAACCACCCTGTATATCAGCATTCGATGCAAATTATTGAGTTTTAAAGTTTTCCTGGCTTTTGTATCATTCTGTACATGGCTTTAAAAGTGATTTCAACTACCAAACCGGCCTAACCTCAAAAATACGATTTCGTCAGACAAACTTTGTTCACGTGTGCCAATATGTGTAGTATGCCAGTGATGGCAAAGAAAAAAATTGGATTCATGAACTCAACATTGAAGACTTCGGCTTTATATCACTGTCAGAGGAGTGTTTGAAATAATTATCATCATCATTGTATAGAAGTTTTCAAGTAAATCTTTTCTGTTTAAGGCCCCAGAAACACCAAAAGAGCAAAGTTCTTCAAATAGTTGGCATTTTGGAAGAGATCAAATGTCTTGGAGGCATCCACGCTAACAATCGGAAAGTCATGTTTTCAATTAAGGTAACTGATTCCATCCAGGTAAATTTGTAACAGTAAGTCTTGTTAGGCAGTTCAGGGTGACACTCATTTGCTCAGATGTCATTTTGAACATTTTTTGTAACACCTAAAGTTTGACTGGTAAAACGAACAGGCTTTTGTATTCGCGAAAAAGGACGTCATTTCCAACATTAATTGTAACACCTAAAGTCTGTCTGCTAAAATAAAAGCCATCATTTCAACTAATCTCTGTGATACTTTGCTTTCATTTGAGTTCTCAAACTGGTACTTTACGGGCAGATAAATTCTGACATGGGCGACTTTAAACCCAGCCTATGTCATGTAAATATGTATAGTGGCAGGCAAAAGGTTTTTTAAAAAAACTAGTTTTAATTAAAAAATTAAATAATGAGTATTGGTAAAGCATCAAGATTATTATATGATATACAATTAGCAATAAGAGTGATGTTGATAAATTATTTTATTTATCAATGATTTTTTACAAAAAAAAATGAAAAATATTATTTTGTTGCAGATAAGTTTTAAGAAGGTACTGAAAGTTTACAAAATAATTTGTAATTTAATATTTCATTGCAAAACCATGAGACTTAACAACTGCAGCACTTCCGTTATGTATGGAATTGACAAGCTTTTATTGGGTGGTTGTTAGTAGATAGGCTATCAATTGGCCGGGATTGAAATGTGGACAGGGTGTTTTCCCAAAACATCAAAGGCGCTAAACTAAACATCAAACGGATGCCGCTCTTGGGCGTGGTCAGTCCGTAACTGATGATGCACTGAATTTTGAATCACGTGACTGCTAACATCATGGGTAAACTCCTAGAACAATGAAACTGTTAATGTTTTAATTACCCTTAATTAGGATGGGGTTCTTTAAACAAGAGGTTGCTAATTTTAATTACTTTAAGTAGTGCGCTTCATCTTGCTTCTGGTCAGATATGAAATCTATCGAGCGGGATGCCATCCTTGGGTGTGGTAATCCACGTGACTGATGACGTGCTGCTATTTACTCACGTGATTTCTAACGTGTACATATGTCCAGAGGCTATAAATTAATTTTGGTTTGGGTGGGTGCTGGTGCTCACACACGTGATGGAGTCCTGGTTCTCATTGGAAAAGGGTCTTAAGGGTTTGGTTCTCAACAAAAGTAATATCAAGGATTTCGCTAAAAATACCCATTGATCCAGAGAAAGTTGAATCTACTGAGCTCTTACAAGACTACACTTTACTCTAATTAATCTTTTTTCATAATTACTAATTATCTTTTGTTTTTCGGACAACCAACTTTTTCTCAAGACTAACCTTTACTCTAAGTAATTAATTATGTTTCAGGGGGTTTAGTTTGATTTATTAATTATCAGTTAAATGCTGCATTGCTTCAATTGACGAGGTTAAGGACTACTCTGAGTCAGCAAAGTAGACGATTGACAACTGACTGTGCAAACTTTATAAATACAGTTGTACACTACAAAATGTTTAATTTTCTATTGTTCTCTGCGAATTTTGTTTTCTGTTAGCTCAGTTTGATGTTTGTTGTTTAATTGTTAATAATTTTTGGAACCTAATGCAGTGGATGAAAACAAGGATAATTTAAGACTTTCATTTGCAGCGTGATGTGTAATTTTACCTCTGACTATGATACTTCTACAACTTACTAAGAGCCCTCTGTTTACTAATCACACTGATTTTAGTGAATGTTAATAAGCAGATTATAGAGATTAATTTGTGCGTTTCATGTATGTGTGGTTTACCATGAAGTTTACCAGGTGGCATTCACAGCTATCACATCGGCTCTCGTAGGCAATGGCAAATAAGTCTTTTCAATTAAGGCAAATATATACAGGTAAATAAGGCAATTGTTGGTGAATTTGTTTGATTATACTCAATTAGATCATGTTTATTCTTTCACACGCTTGTTACCAATTTTTACATGAATTTTAAATGATTCTGTGATACTAAGCTGTTTGAGGCCTCGATTGTCACGCACCCACACAAGCCCTCACGTGGTTAGTGACAATGTTTTGGATTGATTTCTAGCCTCAATCACTTGGGCTCTCATTTGTATGGCGAAATAAGCCTTTTCACAGCAATTTTAGTTTGAATTCGCTTGATTTCACTCATGTAGAACATGTTTATTTCTCAAGCATTTGTTGTACATGTTTTCACGTAAATGTTAAATGATTCTGTGATACTAAGCTAGTTGAGGTCTCGATTGTTGCGCACCCACACAAGTGCTCACATGGCTTATGAAAATCTATTGGATGAATTGCTAGCTGCTATCACATGGGCTCTCATAGGCATCAGCAAATAAGCCTTTTCCTGGCAACTGTAGTTTAATTCGTTTTGATTACACTCATGTAAAAGATGCTTATTTTTTCATGCACTTATCATACAGGTTTTAATGTAAATTTTAAATGATAATGTGATACTAAGCCAGTTGTCTCTCAATTGTTGCACACCCACACAAAGGCGCACATGGCCAATGATAATACATCGGATTAATTGCCTGCCACTATCAAATATGCTTTCATCAGCATTGCCAAGTAAGCCTTTTCACGATAATTTTAGTTGATTTCGTTTGATTGCACTTGTGCAGAACATATTTATTTTTTTATGCATTTTGTTATACGTGTTTTTAATGCAAATTTTTAAATGTCTTTTTTTGATCCTAAGCCAGTTGAGACCTCGATTGTCGCATGCTGACATGAGGGCTCACATGGATGGTGACACACAAGATTGAACACATCGCATTGGATTGAACGCTAGCCATTATCACATGGGCTCTCATTGGCATCACCAAGTCAGCCTTTTCACGGCATTATTAGTTGAATTCGTTTGATTACACTCACGTAAAACATGTTTATTTTTCCTGTATTCTGTTATACAGGTTTGTAACATAAATTTTTAAATGTTTTTATGATACTATGCCTATTGATGATGCGATTTTCAAGCACCCGCGAGTGCTGAATGGGATAGTGACAATGCATTGGAATGCAAGTGCGTTTTAAGGTTCATGGCAAGATTTGCATCTCACATGGTTCTATGACACTTTGGCTGGTTACCATGAGTACAGTGCCTGATATTCATTCTATTTTTGATGGGTTTTCAGCCACTAATCAAAGATATGCAGGGCTTAGGCAGATGTTTCTTTCAAGTAGCGACCGATACAGCATGTTCAATAGCGGTAAGCCAGGTTCACCCCCACAAATTTTTTTCCAATCATTTTCAACAGAAATTAAATTAAATTTTTTGTTATGTCGGCAGACTTTTCTTTGTTTTTTAAATCTAAAAAGGGTTTTTATGCAATCAAGAAATTGACAAATTAAGTTTTTATGCAATTATTCCATGTCAACAATCCAAATTTCATGCAATTTAATGAAATTAGGTGGGTACATTCTCTAAGACCTTTCATGGTTTTTTGACAAATTTCAGTTCAATACCTTCATCGGATACATTTCTGAGATCTCTCTAAGAGTAGCAAATCAGCCAGGTCCAGGTACGTCCCCTGCCTTGTTGAATTCACAGATTCAAAGAGCACTTGGTAGTTTGATGTCTACCTTGGTAGTCTAGAAGTTGAATAAATGCAGTTGCTACAGTGCATTTACATTGATAGATATGTACTTGCAAAGTTGGTAAATTTCTTTAAAGGGTAAAATTTCAGCTATCTTTGGATGGCAGTTTCTCAAATGAGTCTTCTACATGTGCAATCTTCTTTATCTCGCTATCACTATAAAGAGTTTCTTTCAATCTTTAGAAACTGGATGATATAATTTGTATCCTGTTTTCTTAATGAATCAGAATTACTTCAAACTTCTTACTTTGACAACTCGTGAACATTTTATAACTGTTGATTTGTTCATCAAACGCTTGAAATGGCAGTCAGAAAAAATCGTTTTAGCAAAATACAATACTATAAATGGACAATTCACGTATGAGCATTACAATAAAAAGATTCTTTACACGTAAAGTAATTTGTGAAATATAAACTCCACTGAAAATAATTCCATTTTGGTTAAAGAGTTCTGTAAGCCTATCTAAGCAGATTTTAGATAAATGTTTTTCTTCTTTATAACAGCATCTGTGGCTGTTATATCTAAGGTCATAAATTTAAAATTTGTAATTTGTTTTCCAACACATTTTTTAACAGATGGTTAATGGTAGGGAGGTGCAGACCCTAAGGGGTATGAAGATAACTAAGGTGTTAGGTAGTTCATGTGAAACTTCAAATGCATTCTGCACAAACCAAATATATTCTTGCATACATGTTGCACTGCCCAAATTGTAAACTTGCAGCTGAAATAACTAAACTTTCTTCATTTGCTTCAAACATTGAATGCAGCAGATTAACTGGACACCTGGTTTACTCAGATCCCTTCTGTGATTCCTACAATGTTGTTACAAGATAATTTTCCAAGGTTTATTCCAAAGAAATTCCATGCAGGTGCGATTTCAAAGTCTTCTTCATGTGGCCATAATTTAATGAGATTCTTTAAATGTTTATATTAAGCAGTCATTAAATTCCTAAAGTTTTTAAATTTGGTTGAATATCCCTCTCTTGGTCTTCAGTTATAATCCATGTCCATGTCAATGGTGTGAGCAGCAATTGTTTCATGGAGATGGAAATGACAGTTGTAGTTCACACATGTGGTCATGTTTTCCAAACAATGTTCTTTTCATTAAGAGATACGTTTCTAAAGCCAAATTGTTTCGCTTATAAAGATTAAAACCTGTTGCAAAGTCCAGCTTTAAACTTACAACTGAAGTAATAGTACTTTCTTCATTTTTGCTTCGAAAACATTAACAATGAATGATGCGTGTGGAGTGATGTGTGTGGAATGATGTGTGTGGATGCTGGGGTTACTTAAATCTTATCTAAACTAATGGACCTAACTGATAATTTTTTCTCCTTTTCTCCATTAACATAGTCATTGCAGATTTTGGGCTGATTATGTGGGCTTAATATTTGGTTATCTGCACAGTTACATGTACTGGCAACCTTTTCTGCGGTTCTTACAATTCTATCACAAGATGAATTTCCAGGGTTGTTCCTAAGAAATTCCATTCAGATGTGATGCCAAAGGTTTCTTTAGGAGGCCTTTCTTCATGAAGTTAATGAAAATTTTAAAATGCTTATCTCACAATCATTTTCCAACAACGGAATTTCTGTGAAGACAGTTTTTGCGGGGACGGAATTTCTCTGTAGACAGTTATTGTGAAACGAAATTTCTCTGTAGACAGTTTTTTTTTATGACAGTATTTCTCTGTAGACAGTTTTTGTGATGGCAGTATTTCTCTGTAGACAGTTTTAGCGATGATTGAATTTCTGTGTAGACAAGTTTTATCGACAGAATTTATCGTTAGACAGTTTTTATTCTTATGTGACTATCACACAAACAAATTTGTTCCTCTGCACATTTTAAAACGCATCTACAACTGATTTATTTTGAGGATAAATTATACATTCTTGTGTTGATGCCCTTAGCCTCATAATGCATTATTTTTAAAATTCTTCGTAACTGTTCATACAACTCAGTGCAATCAACAGCAAAAATTAAGACGATCTAGACTAGAATACTTAGAATGAGGCAGTGAATTTTACCTACTTTCAAGAAGTATATCCCATGCCTTGAGGTGCTTAAAAGGTTAATCAATAATCTTTTCTGATTCAGCTCAAAAGGTGTTTAAGAATGCAAAAGCACAGATCTGCATGTAATAATGTTGTTTTCATAAAAGTCCAAGTAAAGGTGACATTTCTGCATAGACATGTGTGGTGAGAAGAAGATTTTCTTCTCTTTGAATGGTCGCAGAAAAGCAGTCTGCTTAAATAAATACTTCAATTTTTCTGGTATTGTTTATACATTAACCTAATTTTTCTACTATTTTAAATTCTTTTCTCAAGAGAGGTACTTAAGTACTCATACATTTTCTAAATTTAGCTAATGTTTAATTAAAGTTTTAATAAAAGTATTAAATTTTTCATGAACCTTTATTCAACGTTGATTTTAAATTGTTTTTAACTACAACAAGTGTTACATTCATGGTGTCCCAAACAAAAACTGGCGAAATGATTTGATTCGAAATTTTAACATTGGCGAACACCTGTTTCTGTACCTGAAAATACATTTAATACTTTGATTCTTGATCACATAAAATTAATTGACAAATTCTCGATAAGTTCTCTGAAATTTTTGATGATTACTAAGAATTCATACTACTAGTATAACAAACACTCATCAATCAGTGATTGAACAACATTTGGAATGATGCTTTAAATAATACAGAATTTTAACAATACTTTAAAAGCACATGTCAATTTATTCAACACTTAATCATAGTTAGGGAAAAATTGCATTTTACCAATTTTTCAGATCTCTTATACGTGAAGGATCTCTGGTTTGAGTCCCTATGAAGGTTCTCCAGATTTTGCTATTTTTCCCCAGCAGACACATACCATCAAAGACAATATCCAAGTACCATAGGCCCAGATTCTACATGCAATTTTGCTACTAGTTCTTGTGTGTTTCTTGCTGTCTTTATCTGTAACCTGGGAAAATATCAACAGATTCGGAAGACCCCGTTTATTGAGGTAACTAAGCCATTAGATCAATCCAACACAATTGAGTCCTCTCAAGGTTGAGAAGTTGCAAGTTCCCAACCTAAACGCTATCTTGTTGGACCTCTGTGTATTCTACACAAATGGGTAATACATGCAATGCCTGGCAGAAATCTCATTTTTGGACGTTTAAACAAGCAATTACCCTCTATCGAAAACTAGCCAAGAATTTGGAACAATGATGAGAAGAGAAGAAGATATGTTTGAAAACAAAGTGCTGGGCTTGTTTACCAGATCATATTTCAGTACAAACAATGCAACACAACTCAAATCTGATATTGCCTACTACACAGAAGCTAACATACGACTGAATATTAGATCATCCATGGCTCGTGACTGCATACCTGAGACACTTGAACTTCCACACAGGGTTCGGTGGAAAAACCTTTCATGGAGAATGCTCAGGAATGGTTGTCTTGAAGGTTCAAATGGCAAAAAAGCAACCTTGAAACGGAATAAGGTTCATAAAGGTTGATAAAACGAATGACAGAATAATGAAAATACATAAAAGGTGTGCTAAAAAATAAGCCTCAAATGAAATTCATACAGGCAGAATTTAAACCATTGTCAAATGCATCTGCACCAAAACATGACTTCCCACAAGAGTTTACAAGCTCTACGTTAAACAAAACAACGCTTTTTTTTCGATAGGGGATTTATTTTAACAAATTCATCACATCATAATTTGATCTCAGTGAAAATATGTGATGGGCAGTTTTTGAGACAACGGAGGAGCTACAGGGAAAACAGTTTTTGCAAAAATGGAATTCTCTGTAGGTAGTTTTTGCGTGGACGGAATTTCTCTGTAGACAGTTTTTGCAGTGACAGAATTTCTCTGTAGACAGTTTTTGTGATGGAATTTCTCTGTAGATAGTTTTTTTGACAGAATTTATGGCTAGACAGTTTTTATCTTATGTGATATATCATACAAACAAATTTTTTCTTCTGCACATTTTTAAACACATCTTCAACTGATTTATTTTGAGGATAAGTTATACTTTTTTGCATTATTTTTAAAAATTCCTCATAACTGTTCATACAATTCAGTGCAGTCTACTACAATAATATACATGCACCACAAAGACATATCGAGGGCCTTTCAGTATGGCGGATGGTGATCACTTCAACGTCATTGTTAACAAATTCATTCTGTTTCATCACGTTGTATTGTGCTTGTGCAATATCAAAATATTATCATAACGTCCAGGTATACAGTACAATATTCTTTTAATAGTTGCATATTTTTGGTCAGTATTGCTGGTAGAATCGAAGTAAAGATGGGTCTAGTAATAGCAATATGGTAGCGTTTTTATTTCTGTTTGACACGTTTCGAGAATACTCTCATTCTCAGGAATATGAAGACTACAAAGACTACAAAGCTACAAAGCTATGTTTGAGATACATTAATTGGTCGACAATAATAAATGTCTTTGCTTCTGATTGGTGGACATGGACTATATGAGTTAATGTAGCTCAAGCTAGCTTTGTAGTGTTCAGAGTTCCTGAGGATGAGAGTATTTTCGAAACATGTCGAACAGAAATAAGAAAGCTACTATATTGCTATTGCTAGACCCATCTTTATTTCGAATATTCTTGTATTTAAATTAACTTTTATCCAATTTGGATATCTTTAGTAGTTACAACTGAAAATCTTTGATGTTTTTAAATTTCTAACAATGGTTGATATTATCAATGATTTTTATTTTTGATGATTATATTGTTTTGTTTGTTGAGATAATATGAAAATTATATAATTATAGTTTATATAATTTTCTTAATTTGTACTCTTTTAAACATCATTTACATACTTCTCTAAGCCTTTTGTTTTTACTCAATATTTGTTTTGTTTTTTCTTCTTTTAAAAATTGGTTAAATAACAGGTTACTATCTATTAATTCTAATTTATTAAATATTTCTTGTGGGTAGTGTTTGTTTAGCATAAAAAAATTAACAGTTTTTAAAATTTCTCTCTTATTATTGCAGATTAATTTACATATTTCTTTAAATTTCCAATTGTGTGTTGACTTAATAAAATGTGTTCTGCATACCTGGAAGGCGCTTTTGATATAATAGTTATGTGTTCTGAAATTGGTTTCTAGAGTTTGATAAGTTTTTCTGGTATAAATCTTATTATATTATTTGTATTTTATTTCGTATACTCTAACTTACAAAAGTTTAAAAAATATCAAAAGAAAGAAGTAGAAGTGATTTTCAAATCCAAAAACAGATTACTATCACTGTTGGAGAATAAAAGAGAAATTATAAACAATTTATCCAGGTGTTGGAAACCGCTTTGTCTAGAGCAGGTAATTGTTTAACTTAATTAATTCTTTTTTTGGAGAAGAAGACCTGATGTACGTCACCCCAGGCCTACATTGCATTTATCACTTTTGAATCAGTTTAAGCATCATACTTTGTATTAAGTCACAGTCTGTATCTAGGCGTTCCCGTTCATTTGCGTTCTACAGCGCATTAATTATAAAAATTCGACACTTGGTCTTTAGAAATTTTTGGCAACATATAGGGTATGATATATCATTCGATCGAAAATGATGAGAAAGGAAAGAAGATAGGGTTATTTTATATTTTCTAAATACGAGGTTCGAGAAAATCAATTTTTGATTAAAAAATGGGAGGTTAAAAAGTGCACATGAAGGAATAAAAAAAATAGATGAACTCAGGGCTTCCGCTACTTTCCTATACCTTCCTCAGGAGGCTTAATTTCTTGTTTACATAGGATGTCACTCATCCGCCTTTAGGATAAATGTTGGCTAGAATTCATTTCTCATATTCCGCCAGCAGAGGGCGTCCAGTATTCCTTTGGCGTAAAGTTCTAGATAGATAAAGTATGGTCACTCTTTTCCCCGTCATTTGCGGACAAAGCGGAGTAATGATTGGCTCAGCCAAGTCATGTGATGATCCGGCTCAGGCAGGCGTCAAGCTAGCTTGTAATGAAGTTTTTGCTTTTCCAACATGATTTTCCTGCTTTCAAGCTGGAGTCATCGGAGTCAAAAAATTTAATGAGAAAGACGACGCAACAATGAAGCGTGCCAACAAAGTTGCGACTTCAACGATGATTAATTTTGTTACAATGAGATATCGTTTGCGAGCGCGCTTGTTAGGAGCCGCCCTAGCATGAGGCCACCCTAGCCTCTGTGTTAATACATTAAAATTACAATTATGACCAGGACTTTGTTTTTATAAAAATAATAAAAAATAAGAAATATGTTATTTTTTATTCCTGCTAATAAAAAATAACTTAATGTTAAAGGTTCCGCATAACCAAAAGTGCCATGGGCACTGCTCATGCTTTTCTGATGCCTCCGGAGGTTGCGAAGAGGGATAATATATCTTGAATCGTTCACAAGCAGTGTTGCCAATTTAGCAGGGATGTGTCCAATTTAAAAGCTCATTTTCATTATTTTGTGCATTATACATTAATTTACGAAGTAGTATAATATGTTTCTTTATTAATGAATGATTCTATACTCATTTATAAATGGAGAAGATAAAATAACAAGTAATAAGAATAAATAATAACAAGTACACCAATGAATAATGATGAGAGTTTTTTTAAGAGAATTGACGACTTGTAAATGAATGGTAGATGGTTGCTGTGCATTGTTTAATTTTTATTAAAAATGTCCAACAAAAGACAAGAGCATGAAAAAAAAGGCTAAATTGGCAATACTGCACACAAATGATTATAACGATCAAAGTCTTCGATTGTTACGTCTTTATGTTGACTCAGAGCCATGACGCTAGTACTCTGAGCACGTGATCACATTGACTCAGAGCATGACACCGAACGAATAAGTGAACGCACCCTAGGAGGTGTTGCGTCTACACGGTAAATCACAATCACCACTCGCACAAACAAAACCCATTGGCGAACAAACATGACGTCAGAAACTACATCATGAAACCAAAATTCCATAGAGATGAAGGAAAAATAAATTTAATTATAATTTTTTTTGTGGTAAAAAAACCCGAAATTGGGATAAAAAAAACCCTATTGCCCCTACACTGCCAGAAGTATTCATAATAAAAGGTGGTTCCAGGGTATGTCTTGCAAGGACGGAATCTATAAAGGGACAAAAACACAGAGCTTGGATTTTAGTAATACATGTAGTAGATAAGATGCTTCTCAACTGGAATCCTTGCATGTAGGCCAGCATTATAAAAGCGGCATGAAACAATTTTCGGAAGACTGATGTTTTTACACTAATTTCATGGGTTATTTCAACTATGTTTTTTAATGTTACTTTTTGAGTTTCGAAGACAAATCTATTAGTTGTTTTGCGTTGTCTACTAGTTGTTGAATCTAGCAACTCTTTCCTTTGTTTTAGCTTTTTACTAGTATAATATGCAATAAATTATAATCATTTAACATCCCTTTTTTATATCAACTCATAAAAAAAATTGAAAATAAATCATAATAAAGAACAATAATTTCTCTCCAGGAACAAACTGTAAATATAAAAGATTTATTTTAAAAAATTACACCCTTACGAAAATATGTAATATCATAAATTAAAAAAAAAAAAGTTGCAAATAATGTTACAAATAACTATCAAAAATTGAACTTGGTTAAAAATTTGTTTGTATTTTCTAAAAATTTATTAATGGTTCATTCATTTCATTTAACAATAACATTATTTTAACAATATAGCATCTCTTTCGATATTGAAATCTATCAAAAGTCTTAATCAAAATATTTAAATCCACGATAATTTACAGTTTGCCAAAAAACAATATTTCCATCGCTTCCACTCTTGAGAAGGGTCCGCCACATGCTTTCAAACTTCTACGTTTTTTACAGCAGTGAGGTTGAGTAAACATTAAAATCCTCAAAAACAGTTGATATCCAAAAGTGAAGAAGAATCCAAAAGGCAATTAAAAACTTTTAACTAACAAGGGACTCCCACATAGCCTATCCGCTTTAACAATGGAGTCCTTGTATGGTTATGTATGCTCAAATTTTTTTCGTTTCGCACTCTCTTATTTTGCAAGCATCTATAGTAGCTTCAGATGAGTATCATATTTCAATTTGGTGGAAATCTGTAACATACAGTACATGTTCAACGGATTCCCTGGTAAGTCCGATGAAAATTTAGGCCACGAAGAGCATTGGAGGGAAAATTAGACCAATCCGTAACACATAAGAATGTTTTCGAGCGGAGCCATTCTATTTTGATAGTTGATGAAGAGCGGGGATACGCTCGTAAACATTCCTATGCGTAATGGATTGGTTTATTTCTCCCTCCAATATGCGTCAATTTTTTACGAGTTGACATAATAAAAGGTATGTTAAATGAATATGATTTATTGTTCCTCAGCATTTTAATGTCACTTTAATAAATATACAGTTGATTTTCGTATATTAGAGCTAGTGGCAATTAGGGATGGGCGATCCTGGATATTTCAGGATCGATCTCGATCTTCGATCTTGGCCATAAGATCGATCAATCTTGGGCTCGAACCCAAAGGGATGTATAGTAAGGGTATGGTATCGTCTTCTATGCCAGCAGTTGGTAGGAATTTTTGTTACCTTCACAGAACGCTGCGAGCGTTGATGTCGCCACTCAAGAGGTGAAAGGTGAAATGGTGTCCATTGTTGTGTCCGTTTTTCACATAACAATGAGTTGCCAAGTGCTCACGCCTGACACGTTCATGACCACAGTCTCTACCGCTTTCATTTTGCGTTCGATAAATTTTATTTACAAATTTTGCTAATAATTACGGTAAATTGTTTTATTTCTTTGTGTGTTTACTGCAGGAAGCCAATCCAGTCGTGATGTCCTTAGCACCAAGCAGCTATGCCCTAATTTTCTTAACCTGTGTGGTGTTACAAAAAATTGCCGGTGTTTACTGAATTGAAATGTATTGAAAATGGCATTTTTGTTCTCTCTTATTCAAGAAAGAATACGCTTTTGCTTTCCAGAAATTAATTAATGGAAAACGAGCTTATATTATAACACATAAAAAAAATTAGCTTTCCTATTTTCATC
Organism: Rhysida immarginata; assembly: GCA_023313115.1. NCBI lineage: Eukaryota > Metazoa > Arthropoda > Chilopoda > Scolopendromorpha > Scolopendridae > Rhysida > Rhysida immarginata. The sequence continues at coordinate 461,543 of JAHWFO010079372.1, read as the reverse complement.
AATAATTTAAACATCTGAGGTTTGGCGTGTAAAAAGCCTCACAGACCATTCTTTATTTACTTTTAATAATAAAAAAAAAGTTAATAAAATAAAACAAAACGTAAAACATTTTTATGGTTCCTAGCTCCTTTAACCCTAACAAAAGGGTTAATTGTTTTAACCTTTTATTCCACGTATTAAAGCATTTCTTGTGCATTTAATGATTGCGTCATGTTTCCAAGGAAATTAAAGAGCCAATCAGCGAGCTACAACGGCGATATCAGCGCTCGCAGCGTTCTGTGAAAAAAACAAAATTCTATAAGCCTACTTGTATGGGAGACGACACCCTTACTGTATATCCCTTTGGCTCAAACCGAAACTGGATGTTTCTTCTGTAACAAGTCAATAATTAAAGAATAATTCAAGAATGGTAAATGAGGATTTTATCCTATGCCCCATCTCAGATGCGCATGTTATTGATGATTCGAACCAGGAACCTCAATAATACCTTTCTGATAAATGGGCTTGTATTTGATTCAGTTTTAGCCATTCATTTAGCTCGAACTCTCTTCACGTTGGCTGAGTTCTGTTTTTGGTTCGTTTTTTTTCACTGCGATCCCTGTCCTGAGGTGGAAACTGCTTGTTCCGTTGAATAACATTGCTGACGGTATCTCTACTTACGAAGAGACCTTGCTCCTTGTACTTTCCAGTTATCTACACATATAAGTATGTTTGTCCGTTTTTAAAAGGCAACTTAGAAATCAACTATAAAATTAAAATTTAACTCGCAGCCGTGTAATAAATACTACCCAATGATGGAAAAAATCTAAAACTGGAGATAAGTCTCTTAAAAACATAAAATTAATTATCTGTATGGAATAGACTTGGTTTATATCTTTTCCCTTGCATGTGTGAGCACTCGGCTGGGCGAACAATGGTTTATGAAATTAATACAGGCCGCAGCTGACGAAAAAGACACCCCCTGGCACTGAAAAGTCACCTGACCATCTTAGTCCAAGCAACAATGTAATATTCATTGTTTCCATGTTGGATTTTAGCAATCAGTATTTTTTCGTTTGTTAGAAGTAATGAAGGTTTCATTGTTGCTTCGACTAAGAAGATGAGGTGACTATATGAGGCGTTGGCCAGGGCCTGCCTTTTTCGTCAGGTACGATGCTTGCCTTAATGATTCACGTTTTAAGGGGGATAATTATAAAAAGTAATAAATAAATAAATAAATAAATAAATAAATAAATAAATAAATCATTATTATTTCTGTTTTTTATTAAAATCTTTGGAGAGATGTAAGAAATTATTCTAAAACAAGAGAATACAACTTCTATGCGTGCAGCTGCTCAAGCTTTTGCTGAAAAGGTGTAGGTACTTTTCCTCATGAGCTAATAACTGGAGAAAATGTATTTTTCATATGGTTTTGCAATTTAGTAAATTCCTTTAGAGAAGTTATACAGAGTCTTTCTAATTAAAGTTCCATTTTGACATTGCCATAAAAAAAACTACTGGACCAAAAGCTATAATATTTGGTAATATTATACAAGAAGGCATGGGAAGTTCATGCCCACCAAAAAATAATTAGTTCAAAAGGTCACCACCAGCATGGAATGGCGCTCTATGCAATATTCGTATACGAAATTAGACACGAAGACACAGGTTAACAAGTCTTTAATCGTTACTAAAATTAGTTACATGTTGAATGTGGCCTCCACCATTTACTGAAAGCAGGTTACACCGAAAATGTTAAGGATTCCATCTATGAAGTATTTTTGTACAGAAATAAATCAATACTCATAGCCTTTTTTGATATTTTAAAATGTTAAGGATGCAATGTCGAATTTTCCTGGGAGAATCCAACTGGACACAAAATTCTAGTGTGAGCAATTAAAAGAATGCGTTTCGTTTTTCCAAAGTAAATAAATACTTTATTAAGGCTTTTTCGTTTATATTCAAATTCAGATATAGCAAAATTTCATCAAACAGCCCGAGCAACGCCGGGCAAATCAGCTAGTTAGGGAATAAGTGCAAAACTTTGTCGGAAAACGTGCACATATACCTTCCCAGAACGTGTTCAATTTTGCCGTAATTTTTAGCATAACCTTGTCAGCTAACTTGGTAGGTATATTATACAGTCCACATGCTTTAAGGTAGACGATGATTCCACAATAATTAAAAGCATTACTTTTTTTGGGCATTACAGTTTATTAAATATAAATCCCATGCAATCTAATTCATTCACCTTTATTAATTTACCACGCTTTCGCTAAAATTTCGAAATAATTTTGGATTGATTTTTAGATTGATATTTCTCTATTTTAGATCGATATCCACAGGAATTCATCAGATCAATTGAACAAAGAGGATATAGAAGATTCTAAACTACAATCTGTACAAGTGATTCCTTTTCTCCCGGAGGATGCTGTCATCAAAGAGAAGGAAATTGCCCAGCATACACGCCCACTGGAGCAAAATACGGCTTCTGTAAATAGAACCAGTTAAGTAAATTAAAACATGTTTACTTTTTTAATTAAATCTCTAAGGTAACTAAGAAACTATTATATGTACAAAATAAGTAATTACTGGAGAATTTATTTAAAGTCGATTCATCTTTTTTAAAAGATACCTGGAGAGCCAGGCGGCAAATTTTTTTTAATCACGAGGAAGCGGGAAAATAGGGAGAAGGAAGAAAAGACAGCTTAGGAATAAAGCTTCCGAAAACAGGTCTTTTCTCGTCAATTGCAAAGATTTTTGGAAAGAAACCCGTGCTATACACTTACATGCCAAAAATCATGGGATAGCACCTAATAACGTCTGGGACCTCCTCTAACACGGAGAAGTGCCATAGTGCGACATGGCATTGATTCCACAAGTCGATGGAAGACATCTGAAGACATTGCCAATCATTCCGACTGGAGAGCTTCCCACATGCACGGTTGTTTGAGGTGCAGGAGCCCGTGAAAGAATGGCCCTCTCGAGCACATCCCAAATGTGTTCAATTGAATCCATATCCGGTGATCGGGGTGGCCATATCATGCGCTGGTATTGCCCCAAATGCTCCTCAACAATCATAGTCCGATGGCATGGTGCATTGTCGTCCTCGAAAATCCCATCGTTTTCAGGGTATGTGAAGTCCATGAAGGGCTGCAGATGGTCAGCAAGCAGCTGGACATAGCGCTGGCCAGTCAGTGAACAGTCTACCAACGGACCCAAGCCATGCAACAAAAAAACACCCCACACCATTACAGAGCCACCACCGGCTTGCACAGTGCATGCTCGACACCTTGTGTCCATCACCTCATGGTGTCTGCGCCACACTCGAGCCCTACCATCAGCTCGTATCAGCTGGAGTCGAGTTTCATCAAACCAGGTCACACGTTTTCAGTTGTTAAGTGTCCAGTCGATGTGTTCATGGGCCCAGGAGAGACGTTTCTGACGATATCTTGTTGTTAGCAAGGGTACCCTCGTGGGTCTTCTGCTTCCATATCCCATGAACACTAGATTTCATTGCACAGTTCGCATCGATACAACTCTAGTATCACCCTGGTTAAAATCTGATGTCATCTGGCGTAGTGTCAGTTGCCTGTTAGCGGTGGCCATCCTACTCAGACGCCTTTGGTCCCGTTCATTGAGAAGGTCTGGTCGACCCCTGCGTTGTCCATGGTGGGAGGTAATGCCGTCAAGTTGGTACTCTTGGTAGACTCTTGAAACTGTGGACCGTGGGATGTTGAATTCTTGAGCCACCTCCGATATTAAATGAACCATACGTCGTGTTCCACATACCAGGCCACGTTCGAACTCTGATAGCTCTCGTTGTGTAGCCATTGTCACACTGAACACCTCACCCCTTACTCATGGGAGTGTAACTAAACCTACTGACACTGATTTGCATATTATACTGTTTGCACATGATGCTACTGCTACTTGAAAAATAGTGCAATGCTATCCCATCACTTATGGTATGTGAGTGTATTTTTAAAGAAATCGGGCGACTCGTATTTACCTCACCGATAGCAAAGTTTCGGACACTATTTCCAAAATCACTACTTTCTCAGGGCAGATATTTCAAACTGTAACGTTAGTGCAGTTTTATCGTTGTGCCGATGGTGAAGGCAGCTGGGAAGTAGGTTTTCTAGTTCTTGGATCTATCAGGGACAAGAAATTTCTAGTAAAATGTGCCCTCGTTTTCGCTGATCGTGAACTTTGTTCAGAAGCATTGTTTGTGGTAGGCTGTTACAGGCTGTGTCAACTTTACGTTTTCTTTCAACGAGAAAGAAAACCAATAATCATGGATCAGATTCGGAAGAAGAAACATTCCGCCTTGTGAATCAACACCCCACGATAATTGGATACAGTGTCTACAGTGCAAGAAATGGACACATTTTGCATGCACGAATAGGGATACTTATTATGAGTTCAATGACTGCAATTGTGATGATGTTTAGTGTTTGGTATTGAGATGTACAGATATTAAAACTAATATATTTTTATTTACTAGTGTTTGTAGTTCTATTTTAGTGGACAAATATGAATGTAACAACTTGCCCCATTGATGGGGCATGTGGTTACATTTGCAGTTGTGGCAAAAGAATTAATTTGTTAAAAAAAAAACTTTTTCATAATTTTTTAAATGCTAGTTAAAAGCACAAAGGTTCAAGGTTGTAAAATGCGAAATTTGATTTACATTAAGCATTATATAAAAAAGTTAGAGTGAAAAAAGTCAAAACTGTAACGACCTGGCCCTGTCTCCCTTATAGGTGAATCTTTAATTGAAATTACTCTTGATTTCTGGGGTCAAAGAAATAATTGTGTAAATTCCTTATCAACCTCTAGAAGAATTACATCATGAGTTTTTTTTTCATCTAAATTATTACCAAATTTATTTATTAATAAAAACATAAGAAGAAACTACGGTGTGAATTGCTAGTGTAAGAAAGAAAAACTTCGAACAACAAAATTGAATTCAGAATGAAAAAGAATTCACTTTAATGTGGCTTATATATGTGAATTTATATCAGGATCTACCATCATTGGAGTTTTTCACAAAACAACCACGGACCTTCATGAAATAGTCGCTGCCATATGTAGTGTTTTGCAAAAAAAAAAAAAAAAAAAAAAAAAAAAGCTCATCCAGAGTGGTATTAATAATACATGTTCATGTGTTAAACCCGGCATTATATAAAATGCCTACGGAATATATAGAATGACTAAAGTTTGTAGGCAAAGTATGAGTATGAAATGGTTCATTTATCACACATTATCACACATCATAATTGCCTGGTAATTATCAGGCATTCTATCACAATGCCAAAGGATTAGCGGTCAAAGTATATAATACTCTCGCTGCCAATAATTATCAAAAATTAGTGGACGATGTGACAAAGGCCAAGACGATTACTAACAAAGAACCACGGCACTATTGGATGCTAAAACGCTATGATGTAATGGTAGTAGAAAACAAAAGTCATGATTTTATCTGTATGTTTGGAGCGTTATCTCCAGTTTCCATCAATAATTTCTTATGTGTTCATCAATTTTTTCTGGAAAGGAGGAATTCCCGATCTGTGAGTTGGGCGCTAGCCCTGTCATTGGGCCTCCATCTTGATCACCTTGTTGTCTTTAAGAACACCTGGTGACAGCCTTCATATACCGTGTTCACGATGGCCAAGTTCGTAGAGGCAACGAGCGTGATACTCGTGGTTCCTAGTTCGAAAATTTTTTCCTTCCATTTTTCTAATAACATTACCTTGTGTTTGGTGCATTATCTCCAGTTTCCATGTAATAATTTCTTTGCAAAAGTAATATTTATCTTGCTAAAAAAGGCATCAGCGCATTCGTTTTTATGTCATTTACTATGAATTATTTAACGTACATCATGAATTTGATTTGGCCGTTGGACACGGGGAAAACGAAAGAATGTTGAAAGAACTTTCACACAAGTATAAGAATGTTAGTCGTCATGAATTGTACCTTTGTGAGCCAAGCCAGAAAAAATTATAAAAAAGTGTCAAAGAAGGTATTGTGGGTAAGACTATTATAGTGCCACTATAGTGCTTTTACTCACTTGGAACTAAAGAAGGAATCTTGGTCAAGTGTATGCGACATCATAATTCACTTATGTCCCAAAACCTTATTGTAAATTGAAGAACTCTTTGATCACGATATAGATTTTTGATCTGTTGCTGCCGGTCAGTCCACAAGACGCGGTCAAGGAGGATTCGTCAGCTTCATGTGCTAGACCAAGTGCCAAGACATGAAGTGCTTTTGTGGGAAAGAGCAAATTCAATAATTCAAAATGCCATTCTAATCTTGTTTGTTGCAACAAGTAGATAAACCTCATTTTTGCTTTCGTGTTTAATTGGTAAGAATGTCTAAGAGAGAACTGGAGCCGGACACTGTGGATGAACTTCAATAAAGATAACAGGAAACCACTAACCCACATAAAACTTTTAATCGGACGTATGCGCATTTCGGCAGCCACGCTGCCTTCTTCAGCGTACACAAGGATTTTGATCAGAACAGACAAATCTGTTCAGATAAAGGGCAAGGACAATCGACAATCGAACAGTGAAGTGTACATTTGTTAGGATGGGACGAAAGCAGCGCTTTCACAAAGCTCATCCAACCAGAATAAACACCAAATGAAATACACTGAGGTAGTCAAGAAGCCTAACCAACCCAAGCGGTCTTCCATATTATACAAAAAAGAAAATAAGATTGACGATTGTCAGAAACAAAAAACAAACGAAATAAAAAAAAATACAAGGAGAAATAAGATTATCACATCTTCCAGTACTCTGGGAAAGAGACGTTGCTAATATCTTCAAAATTGATGTCAAGAACGTGCCTCGGTTTAGGATACTTCGTATGCCAGTTCATATTCATTGAGTTCTTCAGTATCCCTTTCACAAGCTTATTGTCGTGAGTCTTCATCTTCTGTATCATAATCAAAAGGAGATCCTGTATAAACTTTCCGATAAGGGCCATGTTTAAATCCAAGTGGATGGATTGGTTTTTCACCGTCCTTCTGTCCAACTGGGCAATGGTCCTCAGGGTAACATTCTGGAATGAATGTAGTTCACTCCATCTGGTTTTACAGACAGTCGCCCACGCAGGCATGCCATAGAGGAGTATGGTCCGGATAATCGATTTGTACAGAAGTAGCTTGTTGTCAATGCTGAGGGCGCTGTTGCGACCCATGAGAGCTATGATACTGTACTTAGCCCTCTTCGCTTTGTTCAGAGCATAGAACATATGATGATTCCATGAGAGTCTTAAGTCAATGATAACTCCCAGATACATGTAGTTGTCCACCCATTCCAGTTTCTTATTGAACAGAACAAGAGAATCTGGGGGATGCTTGAG
>JAHWFO010079372.1:392976-449190 GCA_023313115.1 Rhysida immarginata | reverse complement strand
GTATCTGGGAGTTATCATTGACTCAAGACTCTCATGGAACCAGCATATGTCCTATGCTCTGAATAAAGCGAAGAGGGCTAAGTACAGTATCATAGCTCTCATGGATCGCAACAGCGCCCTCAGCACTGACAACAAGCTACTTCATTACAAATCGATTATCCGGACCATACTCCTCTATGGCATGCCTGCGTGGGCGACTATCTGTAAAACCAGATGGAGTGAACTACAGTCATTCCAGAATGTTACCCTGAGGACCATTGCCCAGCTGGACAGAAGGACGGTGAAAAACCAATCCATCCACCTCGATTTAAACATGGCCCATATCGGAAAGTTTATACAGGATCTCCTTTTGATTATGATACAGAAGATGAAGACTCACGACAATAAGCTTGTGAAAGGGATATTGAAGAACTCAATGAATATGAGCTGGCATACGAAGTATCGTAAACCGAGGCACGTTCTTGACATCAATTTTGAAGATATTAGCAACGTCTCTTTCCCAGACTACTGGAAGATGTGATAATCTTATTTCTCCTTGTATTTTTTTATTTCGTCTGTTATTTGTTTCTGACAATCGTCAATCTTATTTTCTTTTTTGTATAATATGGAAGACCGCCTGGGTTGGTTAGGCTTCTTGACTACCTCAGTGTATTTCATTTGGAGTTTATTCTGGTTGGATGAGCTTTGTGAAAGCGCTGCTTTCGTCCCATCCTAACAAATGTACACTTCACTGTTCGATTGTCGATTGTCCTTGCCCTTTATCTGAACAGATTTGTCTGTTCTGATCAAAATCCTTGTGTACGCTGAAAAAGGCAGCGTGGCTGCCGAAATGCGCATACGTCCGATTAAAAGTTTTATGTGGATCAGTGGTTTCCTGTTATCTTTATTGGTAAGAATGTCCTTTACATAATGCCGTAGTTCTTCGTTCTATGTTCAGTGCCAATGAAGGCATGTTTTGATACTTTGTATCATGTGTATATATGAGCTTATGAGTAAGCGCAGTGGAATGAAAACACAGCCATAAGGCGAGGAGATTCTGTTAACACCGAAATCAAATCTCAAGCACCAAAAACATAAACCGTAGCACTGAAGTGAATCACCAGCACACACATTCGCAAAATTTTCATTTGTACGCATAAACTTAATTTCGTAGCACTTCACAATTTTAATATTATTAGCTGTAGAAGAAGCACTGAACACCACACAATAATACAGAACACCCTTGCTGAGAAGAACTCACAAATATATATTAGAATTTAAGTCACAGTCGGGAAAATGGCCAGTCACATGACAGAGATAGCTATATTTGTAAACGGGGTTTCTTTAGCAATAATGAAGCGCCGAACACTGCGAAGGAAATAATAATTACCATTATGATTTATTGCATGAAAAGTTTTGGAGAAACGGTCGCCTATATGACGTGTTGCCAAAATCTGAGGAAATGCTTAACTTTCAATAAAGTTCCGGCTACAGTTAAATGTAAGATTCTAAGTCAGAAGATTTTTAACAATTACGAAACCCATATCATACTGTACGTAGGTTTTAAGTTCGTAAGGCCACCGTCCTTGCAAATGCGATTGATAACGGAGCTCGTAATAGCTAAGCTCGGGAAATTTCATTTTAGCCAATTGGGCGCTTAATTGAATTTGCAAGTTTGCTCTTACCAGGAATTCCGTATACGACGTTTTAACAGTCCAACGTGGAAGTTCTGGAACACGGGTGCGGAACAGAGGAGCTCACCTCGCCACGTAGATGCTCAGTAGACTTCGCTATAGCGGAGCTCGTTTCGTCGCTCTCGCTCCCAGTCGTACGGCGTTGGGGCGTCGTGGAAGCCCTTGAGGAAATTACGGCCGCTGGCTCGTACCTTCTCACGTGGTTATCGTGAGAAGCCTGGCTCTTTTCTTCATAGAGTCGCATTAAGCAATCCTTCTCTCCTCCTCCTTTTTCCGTCCATTCGACGAGACTCCTCCACAATGTCTGTTGTCATCTCGTGTTCTCGCGTTCGAACCACAAAACTCCCGCTCTCGTCTGCTATTGGTTCCCTGCGTATGATGATGTTGGTGACGGGTATTTCGTCGCCTACCTTTCCATCCCGATGCATAGAAATATCGTGTGTGGAAGCGATCGACGATATCACGGGAATTCTGGATGGCGTCTGAATTCCATGATACTTTGTCTGTAATGTACTTGTCATTCTGCATAATACCTAGATAATGTTTAGAATGTCTAGGAAAAGTATGCAACATAATCACAAAAACCTGATATTTTATACTTTGCCCAAAAATGTCAGGCATTTTACATATTCCTAGGCATTCTATACAATAGCTGCATTCCACATTTTGCCGGTAACATATATATTATTTCTAATTAAGTAAATACGCTGAATTTACAATATACATGGATGTAAGTATAATCTCCTAATAAATTAAAACCTCAACAAGAATGATTATAGAATAAATATTTGATTATACAGGGTGTTTCTGAACGCTCCGTACAAACTTGGACGTTAGATTGTATGGGTGAGTCTAAGCAAAAACGTTCAAATGAACGTGGGTCCGAATATGAATAGAAATAAAAATGCTGCCAACAAGATCAACAAGTTAATAACTCAGGTTCTCTAACGCCTAGGATAATTAAATTTTTAAATTTGGGGGAGTAATAGGGTACATAAAACTGTGTATACAGTTAAAATTTGATCGAATTCTAACGAGTAGTTTCCGCCTTACGCAGTCAACATCGTAACCCGTGGTCACATGCGAGTACAACCCAGCACATGTTACGACCTTGACTGCGTGGTAGTAGAGAATATCGACGTCTCCGGTCAGGCTCCTTCCATAGCTGCGTTCCATTCCCGGCTACCGCTCAATGAACGCTTGAATTCACAGTTTCTGAATCTACGTTGACACCTGATGAGCCCTTCCTTTCCGATGGAAAATTCCTCGACGAATTTCCAAGGCTTGCGGACTTCGTTTTATTTCTTCGAGTCCCTGCGATGGAATAGCATGGCTTGCTTTCCTTTCTTTACTTGTTTGGGTAAAGCTTTTTATTATCCAGCTGGAACTCACTTTTCCACGTCTGCTCACTTCTTCTCCATCTTTCCCCCCCCCCCCCCCCCCCGGAAATCTTCCTCTCTCCGACTTCCTTTTTCCTCTTTCTCTTCGGCCGGCCAGGTGGCCGAGAGGGCTACAGCCGTGGGCATGGATGTTTGTGTTTGTCCCGGGCTGCGTACATATATAACTTGTGTAAAAAGGCGCAAAATGACCTTAGTAGTCGACGCCTAATTTCTAGAAACCCCCCCTCTTTCTCTTACGTCATGTCTTCTCAGCCAGTCGGAATTTTTATCCGTCAAATTGTAGACGTAACGTGGAGGACGACTTGTGTCAAAGTCACGGTGATCTCGATTGTCGGAATCACGTAACATCCAGAATACAGTTGCCATAACTTTCGTTTCCGACGGTGCCATCTTGAATTTCTTGGGTCGTGGTAAGACAGTGTGTCGCCATTCCATGCTCACACGCTTGCTTTCCGGAGTATGATGGTGAATCCATGTCTCGTTGGTGGTAACAACACTCCTTAGGAAGCTGTCCTCTTCCTTGTCATATCGCTGCAGCAGGATGGAGCAGATTTCCATCCGGGTGGTTTTGTGGTCCTCGGAGAGTTAGTTCCCAAAGCACAAACCTTGTTGAATTTCAGCTTATCGTGGTTGATAGTCTTTACACGGCCAGTGCTGATGATCAGTACTGAAGTCAATTCTCGGGCAAGAATCTGCCTGTTGTCCCTTATCAGCTCATTTGTTCGTGCGATGATGGCATCATTGACAGCAGTTGTTGGCCTTGCTTTATGAGGTTCTTTGCCGCTGGATTTTCGCCCTCCTTCAGACTTTTGGCACCAAGCAAAGACGGATGATCGAGACAAACATGACTCGGTGAACTATCTCTGAACTGTCTGATGCATTTCAGATGATTTCACACCTTCGTTGTGGAGAAAGTTGATGATTATTCGTTGTTCCACTTTGGTCAACACATCGCTGTCTGCTATTTTTTATACAAACAATCGGTTTTCATGGCAACCGGATGAGTTGTGCTGCATTTGCATGAAAGGTGGTAGTTGTCAAATCAACAATGAAAGTTTAGATTTTTACCACAATGAAATTTACAGAAAATAAAGTCCAGGTCAAATTTGAACGCCTCTCGTATTATACATACTGTCCATAAAGTGTCTATAATGCAATAAAGAGGAAAATATAGCACTTGATTTACGTTAGGAATGAATTATATTAAGTGGTAAGGGAACGCACAAGTTTACAGAACATGTTGAAAGTGCCTTCCGTCCACTCGCCTAACTTTGTTTTGATTGGGAATTGTTATTTTCCACTGCGGAGAGACTTTACGGACACCCTGTATATAGAAACAAATCAGTGATAATCAAATAATAAAAATTTCTGTTTGATAATAATTTTCCTATCCCCAAAACTAAACGATTGTTATTAGGGACTGTAGCAGTAAAAGGTATATTAAACTAGCCGCGTCAGAAGGATACAAATACCCTGGTCAAATTCATGAAAATCGTCATGAATTTACTAAAGAAGAATTTGAAGATGATTTACTCCATTCAAAACAATAGGCTACTGGATATATTTGAAGGTCACGAAATACAAAAAGAAAATTCAGATAATTTGCTTAACCAGGATGCCGGACCTACTAAAGACTTCCCTCTCATCAAATGGCTCACATCAATTAACCTTAAACCACTTAAAACAAAAACCAATAAAAGTAGAAGACTTTATCCAACTTAAACGCTCATTGGTCTTGAATTCTTATCTTCATTTTACTGTATGAAGCTTCCTCCTCTCCCCTTCCTGCCAGAGTTTATTCCTTTGTGAATCATTACTGAAGATGGCAACTTCGTTGCCGAAATGTACACTCGATATTACGTGAATTCTTGTGTATTAAGAGGTAATCTTAGGTATTGAATCATTTTCTTTTGTCAGATAAATTTATGTTTTTACCAATGTAAAAATACATCAAATATTTTCTATCATAAGTATTGTTTCAGTTTGTTTCATTTCCCTTTGACTCAGTATTTCTTAATCAGTCATACATTAGCCTAAACTAAACAGGTGGTGGCCTTACAGTATAACAGAGGGACATCAGGAGTTCCAACTAGTTTCGCCATTTATTCCCGGCTTTGTCAAGGATATACAGCAAAAGGCATGCAAGCCTTTACATATACAGAACAGTGGTACAAGTTAAGCAATGAGCGTAAATACATACAAGAACCAATAGGATATAAAGCAAGGGGGCAAACAATCGATTTTGTCGAACCATCGATTCGATTATAAATCGATATCTCAAAACATCGAACTTTAATCGAACGACGCTAGTCGACAGTCTTATTTTTCTTTCGTCTAATGGGGTTATCAAGCTTCCTGTCAGCGTCAAATTTTCTCATTGCAATCGTTGTTGGATAGTGAGGTCAATGGAATTATTTCCGTCCCATCCAAACAAATTGCACTCCACAGTTCGACTGTCGATTACACTAGTCTGCTAATTTAAAAAAATTTTCGAGTCCCAATACTATTTCAGCTGATCCTTATGTAAAATGACCTCCTGACTACGAATATAACCTTCGTTTTCCGCCATCACCCAACATTTTCGGGGGATGCCCCCAACCCATTTTTATCATTTTTCGATAGATTTAGAGGATTGAAAAGGTTTATTTCAGCCTTTAAAATTCTTCTAAGGGCTAGAGGGCTGAAAAGTTCTAATACATGAACATTTAGAGCAGGGGGGTACATAAGGGGGGAATTACTCCCTATAATTGTTTAAAAAATCATTAAAATTTGCTCGATTTTCCGTTTTTTTCGTATTTTATAAAAAAAATACCAAAAAATAGCGAAAAAATAGCAAATTTTAATGATTTTTAAAGGGGGTAATTCATCCCCTAACGTACTTCCCTACTATACATGGTCATTTTCTAGTACTATTCACCCGTCAAGACCCTCAATAGAATTATAAATGTTAAATAACCTTTTCATCCATCGATATATATCGAAAAATGATAAAATTGGGTTGAGGCTATCCCCCGAAAACGGTGGGTGATGGGGAAAAACGGAGATCATATTCGGATTCAGGAGGTCATTTTAGATAAGAATCAGCCAAAATTGAATCGGGGCTTTTTTTCATGCCGACCAGTGTTATCTCTTGTACATTTTGGCTTTGTAAATGATAAAATAGCGAAACGCATCAGTCAGAGCAAATCTTCGTTATGAATTATTTTATTATTGTCTATTTCTTAACAACAATAAATAGCCTCGGTTCTGTTTAATTTGTAAAAATAAAATTACATATCCGCATCCCCTAAAGCCAGTGAAGGCCGGAAAAATTTCTTAATATTCAATTCAACTCACATAAAACGTAGCGTTATGTGAATTCTTGTAAAATGTGTTTTTAATTATAGATAAACTTAAAATAAATATGATAAAAATTGGTTATTTCATTATTGGGTTGTTCATAATATTAATTTTATTAAATCTTTGAATTTTCTTCTTCGTTTCAGTTCTCAATACGAGTGCCCATCACGCACCAGTAGATGGAGGACCTGCCATTATAAATTTAACACAATCAATAGGAAAAAGAAAATATAACGTGTTCAGCAGGCATCACCTATATATGCGGCCAAACAACAGTAGAATTAATTTAAATCTTCGCAATAGAGGATCCAATTTAACCCCTTCACCCGCCGATGCTCAAATAAACAACTCTCACATTCTGGAGCAAAGCGGACACCTAAGACTGAAACCATCTCTCACAATAAACCAATACGGTGCAGGCACAGAAAAGCAGGCCGCAGCCTCACCTTGGATTCCAATACGATCTGCGGATTCACAACAAAACAATAGTAAAAATTCTTCAACCATACAAACAAGCACAAATAGCATATTTTTAAGGCGGCCCTTTTCGGGTAACAACCATGAATCAGAAATTCAGACAGAATTTAATACTTCCTTGCCAGGTTTGTTGAATTTATTAACGCCAATCAATAACGATTATAAAGTTGAAGATAACATCAGCAGTCAATTAACAACTGCTGAAAAAGTGAACACGTCATTAGATGTAGATGACAAGAATAACGAAACATCTTCTTTTACGGCACCTTTAATGGGTTTATTATCATTGTTTGGATTTACTGGCCTGGGAGGAGCTCCACAAGAAAATAAATCTAACTCTTTAAGACTATCCACTGATAATCCGATGAATGAGAAAATAGAGAATGATAGAGATCTTGTGCAACCAAACTCCCAAACTGGCTGGACTCCTGTGAAAACCACTTCTCTTAATGAGAGATTAGAGAATGAAAATGCCTCCAGTCCTGATGACCCTAGAAATACTTTTAAGATATCCCATTCTCAAAATTCACCAACTGCTGAGAAACAAACAGAAGAAAAAATTGTAAAAGAATCTAGTGCGAATAATAAGTCAGAATCTATGCATGTTATTGACCGACCCCACGACAACATGAAAACAGCTAATGAAGACGAGGAAGATCTCACACCAACGAGATCTGATAATTCACCGGGGGCAATTGATGAACGAATGGCTACAGTCAACCATTTAGATTATGTTTCACATTCGACTATTTTGGGAGAGTATGGTCAAGTAAGAACGGATCTTGGTCCACAATATACAGGCAAGCCTAAAATAGAACGACTCCAATCACGTAAGCCTGCAGCAACTACTGAATATAGAACACGGCCCCCAAATCCTATAAATTTAGTTAGAGAAAAGTTACCAGTTATTCCATATCATACTGACACAGCTGTAGGACTAAACATCGCTCGAAACAGTTCATTTCTCGAGGATTCAAAAATTCTTTCTACTCTTACAACTCCTATATTATCAACGTCAGTTCATGAACATATACCATTCCAAACAGATGGATTTAACTATGATGTTACCACGTTACGATCTGCCACTGCATTTACTTCTGACGATAATCCAAGCCCATCTGATTTTGGAATAACTGAAAATTTTGCTGAACACAGTTACTCTTTTCAACAGATCAACAAGACGCAATCCAATAATTTTGTAACAGAAAAATCAAACCCTTCAGATAAACATGAAAATCAAGGGAACCTAGAGAATGCAGATCCTGATATTTCTTTTGGTGACATATTATCTTTATTTGGCTTTGAGTCAACTCCAAAATTAAAAACAAACCAAATGAATCCAGTTATGAATCATTCTCAGAATCATTTCCAGCCAGCAAACAAAGAGGAATTTTCACATATACTATTGCAAAATAATCAAAGAGGCATGAACCGACCTATACCTCCCCTAAAACCTTCAGATGGTGAACTGTATTCTGAGCTTCCTCACAAAAACTTAGAAAAAGTCGTTTCAGAAGGTGCATGGCAAAATTACTATGTGCCACCGAGACCACATCCTCATGAGGTACATGCTGGACTTCGACATCCTCTGCCGCCTTATAAGCCAAATAACTTCCAACCACACGCAATTCTTAACAGTGATCAGAGAGGCAGTAATGTGTTGCCGCCTTCAGAACTAGTCCCCGATTTGTCAAGATCTTTCATAAGGACAACAGTTCCTTCATTAGACAGAGACTTAAGCAATCACAGAGTGAAAGCCACGGTTAAGCCACTACTTCAGCCGGAGTCCACCCCTCCAACTTTGTATCACAAGCAAGGGTTAGCAGAAAACAGAGAAATTCAGAGAACACCCTCTGGTCAAGAGGAAAATTACTCCGACTTGGCGATGCAACTGCTACCCCTTAACAACATCCCCAAGGAATCAGAGCCGTCCATATCCAATAATAATGCTGGATTCAACCCGTTCATATTTAAAGTAGAAGGTAAGCATTTTACTCTTTATAGTGTTTAAAGAATGGCCAACAACATATTTTTTTCATTGGCAAAAAGTAAATAAGTTAAGACTAATTTAGAATGGACATTTCTTCAACAGATTTCTCGTACTATTAAGTACGAGAGTTGTTTATTTAAGTAAGGTCCGTTTTGTAATAAAAGCAAAAGTACTACATATTTTTTCAAAATTTAGTCTTTACCATAGAAAATTTTTAACTTTTTTTTACACGCTTCCAAGTTTATTTAAACGATTGCCATAGCGCTCAATGAACTTCTGCGTGCCCACTTCATGGAAATCACGCTGTTACTGCAGTGGGCGCCGAACCAACTCCTTTTAGTATTGGAACAGGTAAAAGGCATTGGTCGCGAGGTCTGGATTGTGAGACGGGTGGTAATTTTCACATACATTACTGCAAATAATCAAAAAAGTATGAATTCACTTACAGATCCCCTAAGACCTTCAGATGGTGAACTGTATTCTCAGCTTCCTCACAAAAACTTAGAAACAGTCGTTTCAGAAATGCATGGCAAAGTTCCTATGTTCCATCGACACCTCATCCTCATGACATACTTGCTGAACTTCAACCACATGCATTTCCTAACGGCAGTAATGTGCTGTCGCCTTCAGAACTAGTCCGCGATTTGTAAAAACCATTCATAAGGACAACAGCTCCTTCATTAGACTGAGACTTAAGCAGTCATAGAGCGAAAGCCACTACTTCAGCCGCAGTTCCTAACCAAAACATCTGATTTGAGCTTGCCTTCGACCAGAATGTGGCCTTGCATTGTCGGGAGCTACGACACTACATTACATTAGGCCAATACACCCTTTTGATACGGCAATGAATGTCGGTTACTGTCATGTTTCTTGTCAAAAAAAGAAAAAGCAAACACATTTTGCAGTCAGCGGCAACCTCAGTAATCTTAAATTTTTGATGATAACACTGGGAACCGACGCCAGGACTAGAGAGGGTTGTTGGAGATCTATGGTAACATTTAGCATATTTAAATGTGGCGCGCGCGTTCATTTCACGTGAGCTATCACGTGGAATGTTGTTAGGGTATTAAAATAGTTAGTAGTTGAACTAAAACTAACAAAACAGTTAGCGAGCTAAAACAGTTAGCGAGCTAAAACATTGAGCTAAGCCACGAAAAATTGACATGTATTAAGTGGACTACATAGCAGCCCTTTCCGACATTAAATTTAGCTATTCCAAAATTCTGAAAGCATGCAAGAAAGTAGAGGAGGCTTCGTAGTTTCCAAGAAAGGAATATCAATTGTACTACATAACATTGGCCTAGCCAGAACGGGTGCCATTCCTGAGGGAAAAAACCAGGTCAATCCGAGACCATCCACTAGCCGTACTCCTGAAGTCGACTGGAAAGTTCGGTCTCCCGAAATCGGATGTAACCCAAACAGCACAACGGGCAATTGACAAAAGGTAGGGATTCTCTGTACACGGTAAAAATAGTTATCAACCGTGATTTACAACTGGAAAAGTGACACAAGATCCGCGTTCATAAGTTCTTGCCGCGCCATGTTTAAGAGCGACGGACCAACTGCCGTTAACTGTATGAACGATACCTGACGGATGAGAAGTGAAAATACGTCATCATACCAGATGAGGCGTATGCTTATTTAAGCAACTGCACAAGAGCCGAGCCATTTTTATCGCCTAATGGGTTTCAAGGTACCCGTGAATGCAAGGAAAGATTTTCAAAATGTTTCATGATCGTCGCGGGATACAGCTACAACGACAAATTAACTTTACACAGAATTGAGTCAAAGGCAATGTCAACGCCTTGTACTTTCAGATTAACGTTCTAAGCCCCTTATTTACCCGTATCTTCCCTTGTTTGTACGGTACAGAGGTAAGCAATGTATGGCTGGATCACGACAAGACGTCGAGTTACACTGCCGCATCAACTCGCCTGTTCCTGGAACGCATGCAAAATACCGGAATCCGCTCTATTCTATTCAGCGACATACCCGTCAAGTATGAATTTTTGCTTTGGCCTACTTATACAGGCCTTTGGAAAGACACGACCGCCAACAATGAACGGTCTTTGGAAAGCGTGTCAACAGGAGTCGTTACGAATTGATCTTGATGTTCTGGAGTTCCAGCCTCTTGCAGTGGAAACGGCGATGCATAGCAATAGCAGCGATGAATGGCAGTAGCAGTGATGCATGGCTACTGGTGGCGAAAGAGGTTTTTTCCCTTTCTGGCCCTCTGTAACTTCTTACCATTGATCCGTAACAACCCCCTGTACAAATTGATATTCATGGTTATGGCAAGGCAAAGTTTGCATCAACAATAGTATCATCACGCAATTCACCATTATTCGACAATGGTACCAGCACGCAACAGAGTTTGTGCATATAAATAAGGTTGATTAAGCCATATAATGAAGATTCATTCCACTTCTGCAAATTATAAAACAAAATTGATTTGTAACAATGATAGAATTCCTGTTGTTAGGGCTTTTCTTAGAATTGATAGTTCTTAGAACATAACAGTTTCTTGAAAATTTTTAAAATGAACAGTAACTGTAGATAATGGAGAGTTAGCAGATTATTGAGAAACTGAGCAAGTGGTAAATAATCCAGTGATTATCGAAGTTCCCACGCGGCCGTCGACGATGCAAGCGCGTCAGCTGAGGAAACTGCGATTGCTAGACCACACAAAGGGACGAAAGCTTAAATTTTGCTTCAAAACATCTAGAACAGAGGACAAATTGTATCAACAGATTACCAAGTAGTGAGTAACCATCCAGTTTGTTGGAAACACACACAAACTATCATGTGCAACCGCTACCGCCCAAATAGAGAGTGTCTTCGTCGACGTTACTGTATATTTCCACATCAACATCAGGAAACTAAGCAGGTAATGAGTATAATAGACAATATAGATTAAGCAGTCTCCTTCGAGGAGGCAAAGAAATACACGTCTCTCCCTTCAGCTCCCTAACAACAGTGCAGACGATTGGCGAAAATTTGTTGTTTCTTATACAAATCTACAGTTTTAATCGGAACTTGATGATATTTTGCACACTTGATCTTCAAAGCAAGAGAAAGGTCACTATCCACATCAGATTTCGAAAAATAGTCGATATAGATAATAATCGATACTCAATATGATGGCAGGGTATACCAATAAGAGGTATCTCATGACCAACAATGCAAGGCAAAGTTGTGCTTTAGAAATAAGGTTCAATTTGTAACAATGCATAGATTTCCTCTTGTTCGGGGTTTTCTTAGAATTCTTAGTTCTTAAAACTTAACCTTTTCTTGAAAATCTTTAAAAATAAGCGCTAACTGGAGATAATGGAGAGTTAACAGACAATTAAGAAAGATTGGAAAGGCGACAGAGACACCAGCCCCTTCGCTCACTGTTGTATTGGTTTCGCCAACACACTGCTGCAACTCTCTAAAGAAACTGCAACTGCTAGACCACACAAAGTGATGAATGTTCAAGTTTTGCTTCAAAACCTCGACAGCAGAGTGCAATTGCAATAACAGTTTATCAAGTAGTGAATAACTGAAATGATTGAGTATTGGTCAGAGAAGGCAAACAGTTCTCCGACGTCGGAAACATCTGACACTCCGGAGCTTCGTTTAGAGCAGGAAATTGCAGGATTACTGAAAACCAATTTGTGTTATTATTTAACTTCTTGAGGTTGTTCTGTTTACCTATAACTGTAAATATCCCGGGCAACGCCGGGTGCCTCTTCTACTACTCAAATAGACTTGGAAACTAACACTTAACTACAAGAAATTAAAATAAATCTCTCATCAATGTTATGTAAACAATAGCTTTATATCCTCTAAATTTGTTATTGAATATAACGTACTCTCTAAAAAATTCTAAATATCATTTGACCCTGTACAATGATGAAAAATGGAAACATTCATCGGGTCTTTATGTCAATTTTTTATAAACTTGTTATCTTATTTATTGTATTACTGATGAAAATTAATATTGAAAGAATAGATATAGTTCAATGTATGTACACTGATTGGAAGAAAGTAATTGGACACCCATCCACCCTGCAAAAAATGGACCTTTCCGCTACCACACGTGTCACTACTGTATGGAAATGCAAAGATAGTCATCAGACAACACCATTGACTCTAACTGAAGCATCATGCCGCGACAGGCGGAGCTGACAGAGTTCGAAAAAGGTGTCCTGGTTGGAATGTCGCTCCAAGGCGCATCCATACGAGAGATTGCCAGCAGCCGGAACCACCCGAAATCAACAGTGGCGTATGTGCTGAAGAAGTACAGGACCAATGGACATTGTAGGAATGCACCAAGGCCTGGTCGTCCAGCCGCATTGACCGTCGAGTGCTGCAGCGGGAATTCCAACCGACGTTCGACGATGACCACCATCGCCGGGGAATTCTAGCAGGCATCTGGATGTCACGTATCCACCAAGACCCTCCGAAAGGAAGCCCACATGCTGGGCTATCACGGCAGAGCAGCAGCCCACAAGCCGCTAGTCACACCGGCGAACAAAACGAACAGACTGCAGTGGGCCAGGGAACGCAAAGATTGGACCGTTGAGGACTGGAAACGTGTTCTCTGGAGCGATGAATCCAGCTTCACATTGTTTCGATCGGATGGCAGAGTTAGGGTGTGGCGTTTACCTGAGTGTATCATCCCAACAGTGAAGTTCGGCAGAGGAGGAATTATGTTGTGGGGCTGTTTTTCGTGGTATGGCGTAGGCCCGGTAGTGAAGGTGGAAGGCACCATGAGGGCTACGGACTACACTACCATCCTGGATATTTCCGTTCTCCCAACCCTTTGGCAAACCTACGGTCTGTACCAAGACGACAATGGTATGCAGCTCATACCCTTCAATGGTATGCCGATAATAATGTTGAACGCATGCAGTGGCCAGCCCAGAGCCCCGACCTGAATCCCATCGAACATCTGTGGGATGAAGTCGAGCGTCGGTTGAGGTGTAGTAGTCCACTCCCCAAAACACTACCTGAACTGTGGACGGCTGTACGGGACATTTGGCGGGAGATTCCTGTGGGGGTGGTACGTACTCTTGTGGAAAGCATGCCCCGGAGAGTGGCCGCCGTGACTGCAGCCAGAGGGGGGCCGACAGGATATTAGCTTTATCAATAAAAGCAAATAAACACACTGTGCGAGGTGTCCAATTACTTTCTTCCAATCAGTGTAGGTCGGTAATTACATAGAGTGGTAAAAAAAAATCTAAAATTATATGAAAAATTGTTTAAATATATAAATAAATTATAATAATAAATGATAAAAAGGATAAAGGACAAAATATTAATCACTTTCTGATATATGTATCTAGAAGTAATTTTGAATTCCAGTATCTATAAATTACAAAATCGGCATCTACAGGGGTCCCAAAAGGTCGTTGACAAGGGCGATGTTCGCAGGCGTATTAGAGAGCGGAAAGCGGGATCCTTTCAGGCGAGGACGTTACAGAAGCAGGATGCATCGGTTCAGTAAAGAGGAATTGGTCGATATGCATTATGTGATGCCATGCGTCTACGTTGTGAAGCATGCATTGCAGTGGATGGACGGAATTTTGAACATTTTCTATAACCATGATTAATTTTCTGTAACCATGATTCTTAAGTTTGCTTTTGTTAATGAAGTCATGTTAACGTTTTTGTTAATGAAGTCGTGTTAATTAATTACTTAATACTCTAATAATTCATCACATAATTACGACCTGTTTTTGTAATAAAGTCATGTTAACTTTTTTGCATGTCTCTTTTTGCGTGTCGCTCACTTTGGTGTAGCACCCTACGGTTTGATTTTCGGACACAACTTCCTATGTAAAGTTGTTCGTCATGGTCTGATAGACCAGCACGTAAAGTTTGTAAACAACCTTTTGGGACACCCTGTATAATTATAAATAGACGAACGTCATTTAACGTGAAAATTGTGAAGAGAAATTTTGTTTAAATGTTATTTGTAAAAGTCGGAGGAAAAATATAATCTTTAGTAGTGTGGCTAAATGAAGATCCAAGCTAAATGAACATAAATTGTGTTTAATAAATCTTGAGGGAGGGGGGGATTCCGCTTTCCACAAGAATGAAATCTACTGTTTTATCGCAACCTTGGCTACAAATGGATTTTTACGAGGGGAGATCAAAAAGTAAGTTGCACTAACTCGCCGCAGGAGCGCGCTGTGTGTCGCAATCTTGGGTAAGCGGAGAAAGGGACATTAACTGCGCAGACGTCGGATAGGACGGTTATTGTGATTTCCCGTTGTGTTTTGTGCGAGTAGTGGGCTAAAAGCAATGGCGCGTCAACTGGATGTCCACTCCAAACTTGAGGTGCGAGCAAGAATCCGATTTCTATGGGCCAAACAGGTGAATTGCAGGGATATTCATTGTGAAATCAATGCTGTATATGGAAATTGAGCGCCGGTGTGATTTTGTTGCACGATAACGCAACACCTCACAAGGCCCGCCAAACGTGCGAACTGCTGCAGCGATTCAAGTGGAAGGTTTGGCAACATCCTCCACACAGTCCCGACTTAGCGCCATGCGACTTTCATCTTTTCGGTAAACTCAAAACGGAACTCGGTGGACAACGATTTCGAAACGATGAGGAGGTGAAAGCGGCTGTCACCGTGTGGTTACAAAACGCTGGAGGAGATTTCTATGCATCCGGAATCGAAAAGTTGGTTGATCGTTCGGATAAATGTTTAGGGTCTCTTGGGGACTATGTGGAAAAGTGAACCTACATTGTATGCTGCTATAGCCGTGTTGCTTTTGTATAGGTGGTGTAATAAATGGCCATACCGTGGAAGTGCAACTTACTTTTTGATCTTCCCTCGTATATAGATCGCCAAGTGGAGTCTTTTGCTAGCGTTGTTCTTTAAATAAACGGAGCTTTGATTTCGTTTAGGTAAATAGGATTGTATTCAGGAAGCAAGCTGTTATCGTCGGGAAATGTTAGAGCGTTATTTGAACGCTGAAGCAAATAGTCTACCATGGTTCATCCAAACAGGCCCAGTGAACAGTTATTCAATTTTTGACGTGAGAAGATGTTATTAGAGCAGAAATGGGGAAGGAAACATCAGGCTCCATACAATTCACCACAACCACTAAATACCTTATTCAGAGGCAAAAGTATTGTTTCCCTCTTACAATCTTAAGGGCAGGGAAGGAAACGACAGGCTCCACAAAAACCAACATCGTAAAATACAGCTAATAATCATGGTAACCTTATAAGAAATAGTTTGAGCAACAGAAAGCAACCAAGCTGAAAAGACGTATTTAGAATTAGCAACCAAGTTGAAAAAACGTATTTCTGTTGAGCAACAGAAAACCAACCAAATCCCATTAAGAAATACACTCCTATTCTTAAAATATATTGCATGAAGATAAAAACTACTGCTCAGATCCACTATTCAAGGAGAAAGGCAAACCAAATATGAATTGTCTAAAATTTAACAATCTTAAAGGGCATCTGAAAGGTATAATTTGTTTAGATTTTGTGAAAGTGAATGTCTGTCACAGTATATGGTGATTGCATTATACAAGGTGTTTCTAAATGAAAGGACCAAAAGCACTTAGCGTGGTTGTCACGGAAATCGAAACCAGGTTCGATTCCCGGCGACACTGTTTGCTTCTACCGCTCTCGGATATTCGCCCGTTCTAAGGCGGGGGAGGAGCGGGGCAGGCAGTGTCGTCATACCAACCAACACGCCAGAGCCGATAAGGACGCAAGGAGGTTTCGAGACAGAGGTTTCAAGAAAACTTCCTCGCCCCTTTGAAATTTAATGAACTGCTGGTGCAGAAAGTTCATAAATGACGTAAAGATGCGATTTTTTTACACCCCCAATTTGAGTTTTCGACATTTTCGATACTGTGAATCTTAATATAATAAAAAACTCTTTAACCACAACAACACTAAGAAATAGGATAAATACAATCTGATTCTGGAAGTACTTTTGGAAGCAATTGCTACCATCATTCAGCAGTCCAGGAGCACCTCAAAGACAACGAGAGAACCACCTAAATCTTGAAAAATGTGTATATATAAAGAACTAAAACCAATCAGAATTCAAAAAAGAATGACACGAAAAAGGTCATTTCTTTTGATTGGTTGTTTGGGTCAACCACTTAATTAAAGGTGAATCGATAATCGGACCCATATCTAAGTTAAGTCTGTACGCTGGATCGCAATGCTTTCGAACGCATCCAACAGGTGTCTTTTATTTATTGATTTTATCAGTCTAACATTATGAAAATCATGGCCGGTGTCGATGGAGTGTTTGGCAACTGCGGACAAGTTACTTCTTCCAAACTTCCTATGTCTTAGGTGATCCTTGTATCTGGTTTCTTTGCTTCGACGCGTTTGACCTTTGTAAACCATATCACAATTATCCACATTAGTCTTTATCTTCGTTTAATTTTCGATAAGGTATATTTTTGCTTCGATTGATGCATGGAATCACCTATATATACTTCTTGTCCTTCCATTTAGAAACTCCTGCATAGTGAATTTCCTACAAGACATAGGAGCCCTAGGGACATTCTGAGACCTGAAGAATGAGACTTGTCTACCATAAGAGAACGACTGCTGTCGTGGGCAATTTTGTAAAGATTAACCCCCGACTTACTACCCAGAAGATTACGTTACTTTTGTCCATGATTAAGGGAAATTTCATCGCCATTCTCCGTCGACGATTGGAATACAAGAAGGTTGTGCACGGAAATTTAGGCACATGAAAATTATCTGGAACATTTACTACGTTATCAGATGGGGAGAGCAGTGTCTTTCCAAGACTGTGGCCGCAGATGAAACTTGGTGCCAGCACATAGATGAGAATACAGAACGGTATCCGAGCTCTCCACGTCCAAACGAAGCTCATTCCTTCACATGAGCTGGAAAAGTGATCTTCACAGTTCTCCAAAGAGTATAGTCCATTGCTTTTGGGTTGGCTAGACAAGAGAATAGTCACTGCAGTACGCACAATCAAACTGGCCGTGCAGTCAATGCATCAAGATTAAGCGATCCGGTATGCTGTCAAATGTGGTTATTCTTTTCTTATCAACCACTGTAGGCCAAGTTTTGCTGTGCTATTTCATTATAGATACGACCTGTCGAATTAGAAATACCACATCTTCGGTCCGCTAGTTCGCTGACTATGCTGAGGTCCGGGATGCCGTTGAAGACCGCGGATGTTCTTCCTTATGAGTATCTAAAATCTAACGGCGCTCTAGGACACTTTCTTGAATGGACTTGGCGATTAGGGAAGCGGATATTTAAGTAACCCATGTATCATCTTTAATATATTCTGTACTAGCAGAGGCACCCGGCGTTGCCCGGGATAATTACATGTAAACAGAACAACCTGAATATGGTAAATAACTCAAATGATTTTTCCACAATAACAATTTAATTATGTTGTGGAGACAATTTCAATGATAACAACATTCTCCTTGAAATAATCATTTTCGAAAGTTCTTTTCAGAACTGTTCCTGGAGAACTCATCAAAATTGCTCGGCGTTTGTGGACATTATCTACTCATTGACCGCCATCAAAATAAGTCTTGTGTATTCCATGTTTTTTGGAATAGGACGTAAATTTCGTCTCGACATTTAGACTTCATGCAATGTAATTATAAATACCCTTTTGGAAATTTTAGATTTTTATGTAATCGTGCACTGAAAATTTAATTTAATTTTTGTAGTGGTTTTGCTACATTTTAAATAGGGAAAAGGTGTAGGGTTTTTTAACAACTATTTAAACTTTTCTGTTTTCTTTTTATTGTTGGGGTTTTTACTCAAATTTTTAAATTTCATTTTAGAGAATATTGTTATAACTCAAATTGATTTTCAGTAGTTCTACAATTTCCTACTGTAGTCGAAGCTCCCGTTGTTCAAATGTGTCTGACAAATAATCATTCATTTCTTCTGTGGCATTTCTATAGATATGAATTAATGTGTGTCCGTCGAATGATTATTAAGTAACGGAAGAATGGAGCTACTTATTGTTTTTACAATATCAGTCTGTTTGTCCATCCATCCCCTTCATAATTTCCGCATTTTGAGGTAGGAAGTTGAAATTCGGAATGTAGCTTACTATGGGCATGTGCACTTTCACTATTTAGATTGGTTTTGATTGGCTTACTGCGGTCGAAGTTTCGAGGGCGGAAGTGAGAGGGGACCAAAAGGTCTACGCGTATATATGCATATAAAAGAGTGAAATTCGGTGTTCAGATTCTCCTAAGCAAGATCAACATTACTATGAAGTTTGGGCCAAATTGTACCAATGGGGTCGGAATTGTGGGGGTGGCAGTTACTTGGTCTTTAGAACTATAGCAACATAGGGCATGTCATATATCATTCGATCGGAAATGATGAGAAACAAAGGAAGATAGAGCTCTTTTACACTTTCTAAATACTACGTTCGAGAAAATCAATTTTTCGATTTAAAAAATTCGGGAGGGGTGGTTAAAAAGTGAGATAAAAGGGTAAAAGTAGTTGATCTCAGGGCTTCCGCTACTTTCCTATACCTTCCTCGGGAAGATTAACTTCTTGTTTTAGAGCATAGCAGAATATACTTGTTGATTTGAAGAATCGAGTTGATTTATGCTTTATATTTTTTTTTTGTCAACTGTCACCCGAGCGAAAGGACCCAGCGTTACCTGGGTTATATCCAGTTGTAGCCTCAAAAAGTTAAATAATAACTCCTATTGGTTTTCAAGAATTCTGAAATTTCCTATTGTAGGCGAAGCTCCCGTTTTTCACGTGTTTCCTATATTGTGACTCGACATTATGCACAACGACTTGTGTTCAGATTAGAAGTAATCTTAGGCAATACTATTTAAATTTACATTGACTGCACGTTTGTAAATAATTTTTATTGATATTTTTATAGATTGGAATGGACCAATAGACATTTCGAAATATATTAACGATTATTAAAGAACACAGTACAGTGTGCTTTTTGATTTGAAGTATGTTTTGTTATCGATTATGTCGTAAACTGTCGCCCAAGACCGACTGGCGTACTTAAATGCCCAGCACATTGGAAGAGGAACCGGAAGCTGCCGTCGCGTCTGGACGTTTGTTAAGGAGCTCAAGAGAGACACGTGTAACTCCTTAGCCTCCTCATTAAACACTGCCTTATCGTCCTGTCATTACATCATCATTTTATGCTCGTTGTTAATAATTCTTGGAAACGAACGTTCAGTCATTGCATTTTCTCCATCTCGGTTTCCAAAACATTCTCATTCACACAGATTATAGTCAAAATGTATCGGGGATTTTTTAGGAACTGTTTGGATCTGCTGTGCAATCAAATAAGCTAGGTGATATTCCTGGCGTTGCTCGGACTCTTTTTTGCTGAAATTTTGCAATATCTTAATGTGAATGAACACATGAAAACGCTTAGAAATAATGAGTAAAAATTCAGAATGAAAATTCGAAAAAAAATTTTTTGGGAATATTTACTATTTGGTAATCTCTTGTTACAGTTCACACTCTGCTCTCGATGTCTTGAAGCAAAACTTGGACATTCATCCCTTTGTGTAGTCTAGCAGTCGCCGTTTCTTCTGTTGATATGCTTGCATCATCGAGGGCCGCCTGGGAACTTCGATGGCTACTTGTTCATTCACCACTTACTCAATTTCTCAATATTCTTGTAACTCTCCATTATCTCCATTTGGTGCTCATTTTAAAGATTTTCAAGAAAATGTTAAGTTCAATGAACTATCATTTCTTATGCTACGCGTCCACTGGCAGAAATAACCTAGTTATTTAAGTTCTTGATCTTTAATATGCAGGTTATCTGTGGGTGTCCATTACAAAAGATCCCAATTATAAAGAAAACCTGGTTAGTTAACCTAGATAAAAAAGGTTAGGGAAAAATATCTTAGTTATTGACGTCATAACTGAGAGAAATGAATCATAACCGTGATATTTTCATCTTCGTTTAAAATGGCGGGAAATTCCCTCGCTTCGCTCACAGACAAAAATTTTGCTAGGACTCTATTTTATTGTGTGTTTAGAAATAAATAGCGAACGAAATCATAAATTCATCGCTGGGTCTCTTGCATATTACGGGCCGAAGACATCTATTTATTTTAGTTTTATCGCTATTGAAAACATCGTAAGCCGCGACGGACGGCCCACTTCGATCAAAGGCGCCATGACGTCACAAAATGGACAATATGACGAGGCTGACGCGAGAACATTAAAAACATCGTCATAATAAACTAGTTCTTTTCCTCTGCAGTGGACACCACAAAAGGTTTGAGTTTTTAAAAACTTAAATAACTAGGATATATTTGGTAGCATAAGAAACGTCCGAATAACTGGAATTTTATGCATTGTTACATATTTAAACCTTATTTATTAGACACAATGTTGCCTTGCATTGTAGGTCATGAGATACGGTGCGTCTCAAAAGTTTAAAGAAACATGTTTTTGTTCAAAAGGAAAAAGACTATTGAAGGTACATACAAATGCTTTAATTACTAGCTGTACAAAACACTTAAAAAAGAAACTCCTGAAAATATTATTCACGAAAACATAATAGAAGAAAAAATAACACTAGTCAACACGCATTTTGTGACTAAGACCACACGTAGGGTTCTTAGTAGTAATTTGTCTGTAGAATCCGAATCTGCTTTTAGATTTTTTCTTTCACGTCACGTTTTCAAGTTATGCACTTCGAGACTTCTATGTTAAAGTAATGGGAGTGAAGAGAAGCGGCTACATTGTTAAAATATCCATATTTTGGGGCCGCAAGGAAATTTACCAGGCCCCAAACACTGAATGATTTTAAAATGTTTCATTGTAAAACAAGAAAGCTGTGCGTGCTAGAAAAATTTAAAAATTATATTCGTAATCAGCAGAAAAAATACTACCAAAAATCACCCACTTTCATTTTGTCACAAGAAAAATCTTAAATTTGTTGGCCAGTGTAATCAACAAAATGTAATTTTGCGTGTCTCAGAAGTTTAAAGAACGACTGAAAAAACATTGCATGAATTATACAATGGCTTAAATTGAACGACCATTTGCCTTGATTGTTTGAAACACTCTGTTCGGCATTGAGTTGATGAGGTTGAATAACATATCTGGTCTTACATTGTACCATGCATCTTCAATTGCTCTTTTCAATTCATCAGTCGAAGAAAATTGACGTCCGCCGCCATAAACTACACGAGACATGATTCCCCATAGATTCTGTATGGGGTTCAAGTCTGAGCTTCTTGAGGGCCACGTCATAACGTGAATATTTTGTTTTCTGAACCACTCCATTGTTGATGGTGAAGTATGGATGCTGGCGTTATCCTGCTGGAACACGAATTCCGGGTCACACAAATGATCACAGACGGGCAACAGATACTGTGTAAGGGTTTTTTGGTATGTCAGCGAATTATCTCTTCCACTGATGAAAGCCAAATTGGTGGTACCATTGAATGCGAAGCCGCCCCAAACCATGACAGAACCAACTCCTTTCATGATGCCCACCCATCAGGACCATCCAAGTTCCACTTCTTTTCTTTGAATAACACCGACATCCATTCGTCTTTCCAGACCATATGTTCTTGTGCCCAACGTAGCCTTGATTGAATGTGCTTGGCAGTCAGAGGCGGTTTCTTAATCATTTTTTGTAGACAACATGCCCACTCGCAATTATTCGCCGGTGTACAGTGTCTTTCGATATGTTTAACCCAGTCACGTTTTATATCTGGCGAATAGAAAGATTTTGTGTGGCTGCCAGTCGTACAATGCGTCCGTCATCGCAGGTTGAGGTAACTTTGGGACGACCAGATCGTGGTTTTTGGTGGAACGATAAACTCATCTTTAAGATATTATAAACCCCTGCTGTGGATCTTCCAGTAATTGTGACAAGATCAGCAACAGACCGTCCGTTGGCTTTCAGTCGCCAGATTTCAGCCACTTCATTGGTTGTGAATTGAGATTGGCGAGGCATTTTCGTAGGTCAATTGTCAGTGGAAAAAAGCTTTCTTTGAAAAAAATGACTAACTGTACAACAGATTAATACCCTGTCACTCTCAAATTTGCACATTGGACGTCTCCATTCAGCATCTGAGGGTAGTTCTTTAAATTTTTGAGACACGCAAAATTCCATTTTGTTGAATATTTTTATTTCTATTAAGTTTTCGTGAATAATATTTTCAGGAGTTTCTTTTAAGTGCTTTGTACAGCTAGTAAGTAAAGCATTTGTATGTACTTTCAGTAGTCTTTTTTCTTTTGAACAAAAACCTGTTTGTTTAAACTTTTGAGACGCACCTTATATATTGTTGTCCGTGCATAGTGTTGGTCAAATTGCGTGTTGATACTATTGCTGCTACCTATTGTTGCACAAACTTTACCTTGCATTGTTGGTTATGCGCTGCCATCATTATGAATATCGATTTATTATTGAAAATTATTTGTTCGAAATTTGAGGTAGACAGTGACCTTCCTGTTGCTTTGAAGATGAAGTGTTCAAAATTTCATCAATATCGGAATAAAACTGTAGATTTATATAGGAAACAAGCACACCCACAAACCCACAAACATTCTTCTTTACATATATATAGATAGAAGACTAGCTGATTTACCCGGCGTTGCCCGGGATAATTACAGTTATAGGTAAGCAGAACAATCTCAAGAAGGATGTTGATTTGCTTCACTTAAACACCTGCAACTGTTTCGAGTATATAACCTCCACAAACACCTTGTGCCTGGATTCATCTGCCGAGGTTCGAATGCGCTCTCCCGACAATTTTATTTATATCCCAGCTTTTACTTCAAAGGTTGACGGTACACTGTGTTTTTCGTTTATCCGTCCGGGGCGTAAACAAACAAATTATCTGGGCTGTCGACTTTTGAGCAAGCTACATACAATTGCCCGTGTGAAAAAACATGGCGTTTCCAAGTTAATGCCTGCCACACAAAGCGATTGCCCCTGGCCCTTGTTGATACCAATAGCGAAAGCAAGCCGTATGGGAAACTGCAATCGCTTGTAATGGAAGGGTATATTTGTATCACTGGAATGCGAGGAATGAATACGTCTTCACCTGCGACATTCCCCGTGATGATCGTGGCCTCTATTACGTTCGGCAATAGATTCTTCACGGTTAGTCTTGTTCCATTGCACAGACTTGGCGGGTCGAGGTTACGTAATAGCATGATAGGGGATCCTTTTTTTTACAGTGAGCTTCTGTGGCGGCATTCCTGGAGATTCAAGGGAATTTAAAAATTCTGTTTGCTCCATATCTGTTACTGTCTCAATAGCTGAAAAGATGGAAGACTTGCGGCGAAGCATTTCCTGAATAAGATCGTTAACATATTTAATGCCGTCGTCTTTTGGAGCTAAAATGGCCCTTTCGCACAGTCATCGATGCGATTTGTAATTTTCACGTATATCTGGAAACACTTTATTTATCAGCTCTTCGACTGAAAAAGTGAAATTGCAGAAATTTAAGGGAAACGAAATTAAACCGGTAGTGGGGTCGACAGGAACTTCTCCATTGGCAATTAACAGCAATTGCTGTAAAAACTGCTCTGCACTTATTTCTCCTTGTAAATGAACCCTCATGTTCGTCTTGAGATCCATTTTGCGCACATGCCTCCATAAGGTCGAGGACTTAAGACAGGCGTGAAGTTCATCGGCTGGCGTAGAGCGTGGAATCACAAGTAGGGTTTGTTGATCAAGGACAACAGTACCGCCCATCAACTGCCCATTTCCCCGTATGTCTTGCAAAGTGCGATCAAGGGCTTCTAGTGCCTTTTTCTGCGCTATGGTGCATTGGTCCCAAACGATTAATTTGCAATGCTTTAGCACCTGTGCCTGTTTGGAGCCTTTGCTTATGTTGAAAATGGCCCGATCTGAAACCTGCAGATTCAATGGTAGCTTCAGAGCTGAATGCGCTGTTCGACCACCACTTAACAGTATAGATGCTATTCCAGAAGATGCTATAGCCAAAGCAATTTCATTTCTTTGGCGAATCTCAGCCAGCAAATTATTTATCAGAAATGTTTTCCATTTCCCCCGGGTGCGTCAAGGAAACAAATACGGAGGGTTGATTCAGATAAAATGAGACGACTTTGCAGTTCTGTTACGATGTTGTAATACCATGGCGCCACCATCGGTTGTGTTCGGTTGTTGGACTACCGCCCGGCACCGTAATTTCCACTGAAGTGGGCTGAGTTTGAGGGACTCCATGGAAAGTTCGTTTCACACCTGCTGACACACTTTCCATAGCCCATCAACGGTTCTTGGTCGGCGACTTCCGAGCCCTCGTTTCAGGAGACCAAAACCACAGAAATCCATCGGTGATGCGTCAGGAGATTACATGAGAGAAGGGAATAACTTGTATGCCCGTCTCCTGTTCCATCTTCCTGTAGTAAGCCACAGATGACTTGGCAGTGTGGCTTGATGCCTTGTCCATGTGGATCCAAACTTTTGATTGCTCGCCAGGGTACAGACGTGGGATATCCTGCCGATACATGTGGTCCATTACATTACTCTGGAAGTAAGCTGCACTAATTTTACAGTTTCCAGGAACTCGACGAATCGTGAGCAGTCCACGTGAGCAATATCCGGCAACCACCATAAAGCCCTTTGAAAACCTTTCCTTGCACCTTCGGACAAAATCGGACCTGGCCTTGCCCCCTCTTTCGCGATAGTAAATTGCCCTGGGTTTGTTGGTGTCATCGAGGCACACCCAAGCTTCATCCAAGAAGACAACTCACTTCCATCGGTCACCTGCAAGATGGTTTTTATACAGTTTTCTGGCGTTGGTGAATCGTTCCTGCACGTGCCTGGCCGACAGTCTGTGACCGCGCGCTTTATGACGTCGCTCCAGCCCAAGATTGTCATGAATTATTCTGGAGACTGTTGCCTGTGAAATACCTTTCCTATGGGCTAGACTTCTCTGTGTGGGGGGATTTTCTTTCAGCACTTCAGACCGGATTTCTCGCTAAGCTGGGCGTGTTGGCTGGGGCTTGTTTCTGGTCTGCTTCTCTGCTCGTCCACGTTAATTAGATGGTCGAATTTGTTCTTTGTAGCTTTGGATACCACAAAACCATTTCTTTTGCATAATTCCACAATGCACGAAAGACTGAAGTTAGCGTCGGAAAGGCCAAACATATACCCTTCCCAAAAAGCTGTGATTTTGGAAGCCATGTTTCAACACGAAATGTCCCAAATAACAGCAACAAGTGTGTACAAAGCTAATCCCCATGAATAGTGGACGAGTCATGCAAATCACATTCTGTCAAGGTCATATGCGGCGTTTTAAGTCGTCTCATTTTATCTGAATCAACCCTCCGTACCACCATTTCCATCCTGAAAGAGACTTAATACAGAGTCATAGGCTTGCCCCTGGTCTGAGACTAATAGGGGTCTATTTTTTAAAGAAAAAGCTGGAGAGCATTAATGTCATAGTTCCTTTCCCTCCAAAAATCTCTATCTAGGATCTCTTCACCATTTTGATTCGGTGCCTCTAGCCCAAGCTGCAAGAGAGTTTAAGATTAATTGTTAAGTTTATTTGCATTTACCCACACCTTTCAACTTGATTTTATTTTCTTGAATAAAGATTATTTTATTTGATTTCAACACTTTGCCTTATTATTTCAATTGAAGTAATTCACTCTCGAGTTTGTTTTTTTTATTATTTTTTTTATTATTATTAAGGAGTTAAGATATATCATACAAAGCCCAACAGAGATCTGTATGGTCTAATGGACCGACAAGTTAGATCTCTGAGGGCTCCAACCAAATACATATTGAAGAGTACAAGTTAGTAGAACTAAACATTGTAACCAAAAAGAAAGGAAATAAACAATAATAACAAGCAGACATACAAGAACGTACTATAATGAATAAAAGAAAGGTAAGTGCATATATCTGTTAACATGAGTTGCAAAATATAAAATAACCTCAGCGGTACCTTATTGAATAAATCCGTACAGGAAATTACATCCAAATCAAAAAAAAAAAAAAAATAATTCATTCCCGCCCGTTTCCCACATGGGTGTAAAGAAATATAACATACCAAAGTGATACTAGTTATTTAATATTAATTAAATTACATACCAACATCGGAGCTCGAGGGGTGCCCGAGTGGACAAATTGACCAACAAAGAGGCACCCTTCACGATTTTATTCAATTCAAAGAACCCGACGTTCTGGCAGTTGATTATGTTGAAGAATTTCATGATTTTTTTTTAATACTGAGCTAGTCTGCTTTATGGAGGGGAGGTCACTTGCATAATCGATTGGCAGACGTTACAATGGCGCCTAACGTGAAGAGCAGTGTTTCTTAGCAGAGGGTGTCCATGTTACAATAGGAAGTCTTAACAGGTGGGGGTGATAGTTTTTTAGCTCAGAGCAACGAAATTATCACCATTGCGCGCGCCCTTTCTATATTCTTTTGATTCTATTCGAGTGAGCAACAATTGAGTTGTCTTGAAAATCGGTCTGGTTACATCTTTTTAGTTGACAATGAACGCGCTCCCACAGAATTCCAAGTAATCCATTTTGGGCAACTATTTTGTTGACAAGAAATGTTGCCAGTGCTCGCGTACCCTAATGCGCATGTGCAATTTGCATTAAAATCAAACTGACCTAGATATCCGCTTGAAGCGAAAAGCAGCTTGAAAATCCTAGCGCTTCACGAAACTAGTGCATCAGCTTGGTGTTTAGGATAGTTTGAGCTTGAAAAATTACACGCAAAACGTTAAAAGCTTCAAGCTTCACGCAGAAAGCGAGCTATGGGAAGGTACCTTAAGACTGAGCTTTTGGTCCTTTCAAGAGAACTAGGGTGCCTGTAAGGAGAGTGGCGAGAATTCGTACCTTCGGCCATGTTTTTCCCAACATTAGCAGAGGTACAATTTACGATACTTTTCAGCTTATTAAAAAGAAATGTAAAGATGGCTAATGCTGGCTAGCCTACCAAGTTTTTATTTGTATATTAGATAAAGGAGGTTAAAAAAGAAGCATATTAACGTTTTAATTTTCATAATAAATGTGATTATTTGATCAGCTGATAGCAAGTTCGAAAATCTGATTTTTTCACCTTTTCAGCAAAAAGGGAAACTAATAGCGAATAACAAACGAGTTTATATTTAGCGATCTGTACACATTTTATTTGACATCTATTCCAAAGGATGAAAAAAAAATTCTCAATTATCGATGATTAGTTTTAGGAAAAAATCTAGATTAACTTTTACATTCTTTTTATCGTGGAATTGTTCTAACATCACTTTCTCGTGTTTGCAAGTTGCAAATAAATTAAAAAATATATGAACCAAAATTATAATAGTTGCGTCTAGGTGTTAAAAGAGCCAAAACTTGGCAAAAGTTTTCGCGCTTGTCATCAGGCCTCGTTGATCATTTCACTGTCTAGCAATTAAAATACAACTGAAAAATAAATTTTGATGCTACAAACTATCTATAAAATACTTAAATTTCAAGTTTCATTTTCCATAATTTGAATATATTACATAATTGAAATATTTTTTGTTTATTAAATGTTATTTTTACTATTGGTTTTACGGTTTGTTTTAAATTTTTCAAGATAAAAAATTTGCTCGTTGGGCCCGAATGACCCTTGAATAAAAATTCCTTGATATTATACAGGGTGATTCAGAAAGATAGGTTAAGAATGAAGTACAGTTTGTAGCGGGGAACAATATTTTTCCTATAAACATGGGTCCGGAAATGCATCCTTACAGAGATAATGCAACTTGTACGAGGTAGGAATGGATGTGCGTTACCCGACGGCAATGGTAGGGTCCATGTAAATTAAGATCTCAACATGTAAGTTGTTCGTGTTCTCTCCTTTAAAAGAGAGGAAACGAAACATGTAACTCCATTGTCGTACAATGGATCGCTTGACTAATGCGGAGCTGGCGGATATGCATCTCGTCTACGGCGAGGCACACGGTAATGCTACTGAAGCGGAAAGGATTTACCAACAGCGTTTTCCAGACCGTAATCACCCACATCG
Organism: Rhysida immarginata; assembly: GCA_023313115.1. Classification (NCBI taxonomy): domain Eukaryota; kingdom Metazoa; phylum Arthropoda; class Chilopoda; order Scolopendromorpha; family Scolopendridae; genus Rhysida; species Rhysida immarginata. The sequence continues at coordinate 420,322 of JAHWFO010079372.1, read as the reverse complement.
CTGGACGTTTCATCGACCAACGATTAAACACCTGCAATGAGGCTCAGGGTCGGTATTTTGAACACCTACTGTAATGTCATTCCTACCTCGTACAAGTTGCATTATCTCTGTAAGATGCATTTCCGGACCCATGTTTATAGGAAAAATTTATTCCCCACTGCAAACTGTACAGTTTATTCCAAAAGCGTTTTCTCTTGTTTGGCAGGAGTTGAGCTAAGCGAAGTTGATCGGTTATAAAGTCTAGTAGTTTGAACGAACATCGTAGAAGATTAAAATGGACTTGGCCGTCCAGAGTGGATATAGGGATAAGGTTTGTGACTGGTGTGGGCGAATTACAGCACTTTTATCTGAAAAGATTAAACGCTGCATTTTTATTTCCGTAAGATCGACTTTGCAGATGAAATATTTAACGCACTTATTAAAAACAAATCAATAAATATTTAAGAATATCTCAGGAATGTACGATGAGAGTTCATCCTACGTAAAACAGGTATACAGGTATTTAAATTTATGATGAAAATAGGAACGAAAACTCCACAGGCTGATTTCGAACCGAGAACCTTCGAGGAGCTGAAGTTTCCCGGTTCGAATACAAGCTATGGAATTTTCTTTATTTTTTTCAGTATTCGAACATTGATATTTTTACTTATTACTTTTTAAATTCTCTAATATTTTGATACCGAAATTGTTCATGCCGCCATAAATTTTATCAGAAAAAGAAAGCCATTACGATATACCGTATAGTAAATAGCATATTGTATACTGCATAAATATATGCTTTCGTCATATATAAGATACTGCATTGCTATACATTATTTTTTCCCGTCATGGATGAGAATACATTTTTTTTTTGCCAATACGTTATTTTTTAAGCATAAACCCAGAAGATACTGTATTTCAAAAGATTGGTGGCTATTCCCTATGAAATGCCATAATAGATTTACGCATTATATATTATGGTATAATAATCCCACCACAACTACGTTTATTTATCTCGGTCTTACTCTATCTCCAGATTGGTCATGGGACTCTCACGTTGATACATTATTATCGAAACTTAACAAAAAAACAAGGTGTTATTTCCAGATTTTACTTTCTTCACCTAATATCTTACTTTTGCTTTACTTTTCGTGGATACACTCAACTTTGTGCTTCTGTGTAATGCTCTGGGGTTCCACCTCAACGTTTAATCTTACTCGTATATCAAAATTACAAAAATGGTTTCTTCGCATTCTATTGAGCCTTCCTCTGTGTCCCATTATTTTCCTTCTTTGCGGATATTTACTAAATATCAAATTTATTTTCTGCCCGTATGTTCATTTATTTACAAATCAATTAACTCTGTTATTGCTTACAACCCCTATAAAGATTTGGCATAACCTTGACAGCCATAACCATAATACCCATTTTACTAAAGAGATACGGGTTCCAGTATCACAACTAAACTATCGCAACCGAAGTGTTTCCCACATCGGGATAAAATGTTGGGCTTTTCTGCCCCAGGCGATACGTTTGCTTGTTCCTTCGAAGAGCTTTGCAAACTTTTTGTTCTTATATCACTAAATACGAAGCTTGCTTATTAGTATCTTTTCAACTTGTTAGTATTCTGTCAAGGTTTTTTTCTGAATGTCCACTTTACTTTAAGCTCCGTCCTAGATTACACAATTTATTTGATATTTTTGTAAACGATTATTATGTATATGGCCCTATTGGAGCCCTTTTTTTGGTCTCTCGTGTGCTTGCTATCATTGTCATCAAGTGTTAGTTTTAAATTAATATATTACTGTTTTTTGTATCCGATTTTAGGTCATTTCTGCTGGTTTTGTTCGGTTTAATTTGGTCTGTTTTGGTTTATTGTAACAGTTTGATTATCTAATCTATTTAATAACCAATTTTTGTTTCTTTATATTAGTCAGTAAGATACATTCTACCCAGGTACCCAAATTCCTGCCAAGGCGAGGCAATTTTTTTCTGATCTACGCTTGAGGGCGCTACTGTAGCACGACGTGAGATATTTCCACTTCAACACGTGTATTCCTTCATAGTTTGGTTCACTTTTAGAGCCAAAAATCATATACTATTGCTGTATCATCAATTACTGGCAACAGAAAGATGCATGGGGAATGTTTTGAAGTGCAGCCCAATTTATGGGGATTTGGTGTTGCTCGTTTTGGAAGAAATCAATAATAAGGTTTCCAAATTCCCTATTGGATGCAACACCCACCAAATTGACATCTTAAAATTTGTGACAAAATTCTACGTTACCATAAGAATGCATTTTTATATTAGATCTATAAACAGAGGAAACAAACACATTGAAAAACAAAAACGCCACCGAAAATTGTCAAAATTATAGAAAATAAAATGTTTGAATTGTCACTTGATTTTGTATATATGTTTAGACACCACTTATTTAAAAAATGCAGTATAATAAAAAAATAATAAAGAAAATACAAGAGTAAAACATTAAAATAGCATACTCCCCAATGTAAATACATAGTAAGTTATATCTACATGGCATCGTAGCGCCCTCTGTCACGCGGGAGAAAAACGGTGCCAAACTCGTTTCATGGACAGGGTTGAAGACTTGTATACCTGGGTAGAATGTATCTTGCCCACTTGGCCTAACTTGTTGGTTTATCACTATACCAGCCTCGTTGGGCACTAATGGGACTGTATTTTTCTAACCCAAAAAAAATAAATAAATAAGTAAATATTATAATTTTGTTAAATGTGCAGAAAACTTATTATTTTCTACTACTGATTATTTCATGAAAAACATCTAAGTAATTTAATTCGTGTATTCACCATTATACTGTTGAGTGTGCTTTGCCAACTTATCGCTTACTTCCTCGTGTAGTTTTCACGTTATTGTACTGCATTTCTGCTAAAATAATAATAACATACATTGATAAGTTAATAATAAAGAAAAATTTTCTTATTAAAGACTCAAAATCATATCTCAATTAAAACAGTTTGACGTCACTCATTATGCTACCTATCCCTGTTGCTAAGAAACAATAAATGGCATTGTCCAACGTGATTCGAACTCGACTTCCTGCCTGGAACGATTAATCTCATTAATTTAATGTAATGCAAGGAAGCCGAACATCGCTCATCTAAGTGAAAACGCTGACATGAACTGTACATGGTATTTCATTCTTGACCTACCTTTCTGAACCACCCTGTATAAATTTAAAAAAATTATATAAATTAAAATTTTTTGACCATTCCTTGAAATATTTATCAATTATTATATCATTAAAAAATCACTTTATTTTATGAGATTCACATTTTTATGAATAACAGTAAAACAAGAAATACTTTATTATGAAAAAATATTTTTCCCTTCCCCCTTCGCCACTTCGATCGTTAATTTTAAAGCGAATCTAACAAAGCCACACCTTTTAAACTTGAATAATGCAATTTTATTAGCAAAAATTAAGAAACATGCACAATAAAACGAAAAACGGACCGAAAACTCTGTATTAATTTCTCTATATCTGCAATGCAAACGGCACGCTATTTTTGGAAAACTATGGCGTCTGGAGCGTTAACCAATCAAAATCCTTTCAGAGTTATCGCCACTCTTCTTAAAGGCACTCTAAAGAGAACCTGCTCAGTGCGCTCCATTGAGACAGGTAGAGAAGTTCAAGTATCTCGGGACTGCAATCACGAGTGATGGGCGGCAGGACAGACAATTGGATGCTCGGATCTAACGTCAGACGCAAACTTTGGGACAGCTACGTCAGGCGCGAACTTTGGCGTTTTGTGGTAAAGAAAAGATTTTAGAAACAAAGCCAAGCTCTCCGTTTTCAAATTGATCTTTGTCCCCATTCTCGCCTGTGGTCATGAGTCTTGGGTAATAACCGAAAGGACGATCGCGTGTGCAAGCGGCCGTGATGAGATTCCTGAGATGGGGTGGAAGGTATTACCCTATTAGATAGTGCACAACAGCACAATAATGAAGTCTACTTGTCCTTCCATTAAGAAACACCCTATATTTCAACAATTATTTAATTTGTCTGAGATGCTTACCACTGTCTCTCATGTTTACATTAAACTGAATTTTCACAAATAAGATAAATTAGCAAACTTGCGTTTTAATATCATTATTCCTTTATCAGTACAATTTATCTTCTGCAATGCTTTTTCTATTTTCAGGTTGCGATATTTATGGAAAATATCACAATATCGGAGAACGGGTCAAGGAATTGAGCACGCTGTGCAAAGAATGCACGTGTACCGAGTTCGGCGTTCAGTGTCTACAGAGCTGTTGATGGGATGCACTGAGAAGAAACTTATACCGATTCGACGATGGGTCGCTATAGAAATAACCTCCAATTTCTAATGGAAGCTTTAAAAAGTCAGTGAACAAATGGCGCTCGAGTACGAGAGACGCTTTCTATTCACCCTGTCTTTAAAACTCTTATCTGTTCTGGATGTTAAAAATTAAGTAAGTGGGCCTCCAAGATCTACAGATGCATATTAAAGACGAGCAAAATTTGATAACAGTAACGAGCATCCAGCAACTTCAACCGTGCAATTGTTTTTCTAGTGACATTATTTTGTTTTCGTTTATAGCTGTGCTTGTATATTGTGCAAAGGAATTATTTGGGGAATCAGTGGGTTGAGGATACAAGGGTTGGAGGAGGAGACTTTAATGCATATTAAGATAATACTATTCAAATTAGATATATATATCTATGAAGCATTTTTTACACATTAATAAAACAATTTGCAGTTTATCAAAATATACCATCATATTTTGCCAATAGAGTGCAGCTAATTATAATAAAAGACGTTAGCGAGCTGATGGAAAAGTGAATTTTGTAAATATTTTTTATATCTCATGTCTTCAATAAAAATGCCTAAGTGAAGAAATGGTAGTTTTGTTCTTCAAAAATGATAGATAAATCCCATCCAAAATAAATTGTAAAGGTCAAAAAATGTAAATTACACTTTTTCCAAACATACAAAGAAACTTTTAATAATACTCTAAGTTTATCAATTCTCAATGAAGATGAGAATAAGTAACATTATCAAAAATTAATTAAAAACACTAAATTTAAAAGCGATAATAAGAATAATTTTCCTTGGATTAATTTCACCTATTTTCTATTTTATAAAATCTCAATTTTTTTTAAAAGATTCAACTTCAACATTGCCTTTAATACTACAAACAATAGGAAGACAGCCCTGCGGAAGATGAATATAGACTCAAATCTTGAAGACAAAAGCAATGGTATCTATTGATTAAATTGTATCGAAGGTGAAAACTTTACACTGGAAACGCAGTAAGAAAATACAAAAGTCGTTATAAGGAATATACCAATTCTAGTAAATACATTTACATGCAAAACACCGACCTTAAACGTATTTCAAACTTAATAAAATATGCAAACTATTCCTTAAATTGTGACATTGGAAAATTAGAAATTTATAGACCCAAAAAATACAAATGAATAACTTCTTAAATAGTAACTCTGATTTAAACTATTGGACAGAGAAAGTGAGTCACTCCAAAAAATGTCACAGGAACAAACCACTTTGTCAATAGAGTAGTGACGTCTGAATGACATAAACAGAACTCATGTGTCCACGTATCACACTCGTGCATGAATGCCTTATAAAATGCCACTGCACGGACAGCAAAATCACAATTGCTGCTGGGATGTACAGTCGATGGTTGACTATCGATAATCTCGATGTATCGCCGGGCAATTTTATTGATATACTGTAAATTGAATTATCGATATATAGCATATCGATAGTTTACGTTAGTCGATATTCCAAAATGATGCCAAAGACGTACGTACCGAAAGAATGATGACTGGACATCTTTCCAAGAAAATGAGAAATCGACTGCAATGTACAATTTTTGCAAAAGACAAGTAAAAATACTATTAATCTAAGAACGCGCTTGAAGCACATAAATTGTGAAATGTATTGTAATTGCATCTCATGAACTGTTAATTCTCCTGTATAACTGTGTCATTAAATGCATATGATTGGTGATTTCATCTTGAAATTTATGAATACTACCGGTTCATATAAATTTCTCATACAAATGCTTTAATATGTTCGAATTGAGTTGGGGAGTGAGTTGGCAGGCATCGTTGGAGGTCAACGGTTGGCCATGAGAGCATCTAACGTGTATGCCGTTAATAAAGTCAAAATGATCGATCTGCAACACACAAAGAAACATACCAAAAGAAACTCCCCACCTGGTGCATTGATCTCCTCTAAATATAACTTTAATAATTATGACCGTTTGCCTGCTATTCCAAATTAGAAACCGTCAGTCCTTTTTAGGACATCATCCTCTATAATATACAGGGTGTTTCAAAAGGTATAATCCAAACTTCACACACAGGTAGGAGGCATGAAGGTGAACAGATTTTGTTAATACATGAGGGGTCAGAATTCAACCACTGTCAAGTTAATGGGGGAGCAAATGATATCAAGGATTTCTTTCTTTGGGGCAACATGATATCAGTTGTGTAACGAACACCTGTGACAAGCATTGAAGGTCTGGCAGCTCGCATCGCAGTTGTTGCACACGACATCAGAGAAATGCCCGGAATCTTTGGCCGCATACGGGAGTCCATGATGCGCCGATACCATGCATGTGAGACCATGGCTGGCTCACATTTTGAGCATCTTTTGTAAAGGTTCAGTGAATTCGCAGTTCCATAATAAACGTGTGCACAGTGCATACTTACTCACCCCCCCCCCTTTAACGTTACCTTGGCAACGGTTGAGTTCCGACTCCTCATGTATTAACAGAATCTGTTCACCTGCATGCTTTCTAACTGTGTGTGAACTTTGGATTATACCTTTTGAAACACCCTGTATACATTTACAGGGTGTAGGATTGAAAGTTAGGGTGCCACAACCTTTAAAGATTATTATAAACCACAGATAACAAGAAAAATAAATGCTGAAAATGAAGAAAGATCCAGTGTATAAGATTTGAAAACTACTCCTCAGAATGACCTAATATTTTAGCAGAATAATCGTGAGGCAATGGAATTTTGTTTGGCGAAGGGAAAAAAAATAGTTCCAAAATCTGCCGATAGATGGCGCTGGCGGGGTTTACATTGTCTGGAGATATGCAAATTACTAATACGTGACATGCGCACCGCAGACATAGCTGCCATAAAAATGCAGAGCACCAGCTCTTTGCTGAATGCTTCATCATGACTCTGACTATGAAGGATCGCGCTCTGCTCTTGAAGCTGTTTTATAAGAACGATGAGTCTGCACTAACAGCTATTAGGAAGTTTCGGGCATTAAAATCCATAAAATCGGGTCCAGTAACTACAAATGGTCTGCGAAAAATGATTGCTAAATTCGAAGAGACCGGTTCATTTGATGTGAAACGGGGTAGAGGAAGGAAACCAGTTTCGGCTGCGGCAGTGGAAGATGTGGCTACAGCACTACAAGAACAGACGAACAGTGATGCTGGAATCAGCAGTGCACGGGGAATTGGCCGAATGCTGGATATGCCGAACAGCACCGTGCGAAAAGTCCTACAGAACATCTTGCGCTGTAACCCGTACAAGATAACTCATGTGCAGCAGTTGTTAGCTGCTGACCAGGTAGCACGTGAATCTTTTGCACTACGATTTCTTGCTCGGATGGAAGTGGACAACGAACGGCCATGGAACATTCTCTGGTCTGACGAAGCCCACTTCCATTTACAAGTTTCTGTAAATACACAAAATTACAGGATATGGGCGACCGAGAATCCGTTCCAGCTACAGCCATTACCTCTTCACTCCGAAAAGGTCACTGTGTGGTGCGGAATAGCGACACAGTTTATCGGCGGTCCGTTTTTCTTCGAGGAGATCACACCTGCGGGTTCCGTTACCTGCACCATTATTGGCAAGCGGTATGAAGCACTTTTGCGTAACCATGTCCTTCCGGTACTTCAGCAGCGTCAGTGTGTGGATCGCACAATATTCATGCAAGATGGCGCTCCTCCGCACATTGCTACTCCTGTGAAGCAGCTGCTGAGTGCCCATTTCGGAGATGCTAGGATCATAAGCCGCCATTTTCCAACAACGTGGCCGCCACGTTCCCCCGTCTTAAACCCGTGTGATTTCTGGCTTTAGGAGTACCTGAAGAATGTTGTTTACAGCGGGCGGATTGAGAATCTAGCCGACTTGAAAGCAATCATCACACACCACATCTATTGCATCAGTAAAGATACCCTCCGATCTGTTGTGGAGCATGCCATTTTGCGCTTCCAATTAGTAGCGGAACAAGGCGGAGGGCATATCGAACAACTTCTGCCTTAATCATCAGTAAGATGTTTGTTCCATGAAGCTCTGGTTTTTTTTTGGTTTTTTTTGGCATTATCACTGTTGTCGCTGTAAACACATATTCTTGTCTTTTCGCTAATAAATTTTTCGTAACCCCTGAACTCTATTGTTTCCTTTTGGTTAACAACATTCCTGTGTTTCACGAATCCATTTTGGGTTTTTCCCATGGCATTACCCTACCAGCGCCATCTATCGGCAGATTTTGGAACTATTTTTTCCCTTCGCCAAACAAAATTCCATTGCCTCACGATTGTTTTGCTAAAATATCAGGTCATTTGACGAGTAGTTTTCAAATTATAATCAGGTCATTTTTGAAATCGTAACTTTAATTATAATCACCCTGTATTTAAAGAAGAGTGTTTGTGGGTTTGTGTATTTGTTTCTTATACAAATTTTACAGTTTTATTCTGATCTGGATGAAATTTTGCATAATTGATCTTCAAAGCAAGAGGAAGGTCACTCTCTATCCCAGATTTCGAAAAAATAATAATGATCGATAATAAATCGATATTCATATTGATTGCAGGGCATAATAATAAGAGCAGGGTTGCCAACTTACTGGTTTTTAGATGGGAATATATATTGTTGGATATTGTTATAATACAAGCTAAACAATGCACAAATGTAATAATTATTACACAGTTGGCAACGCTGAATAAGAGGTATCTCATGACCAACAATGCAAGGCAAAGTTAGTGCAACAATAGACCCGTCGTGTACGTACAGCAATGGTATCATCATGCAATTCACCAATCTATATGAAAACACATTAAATTTGTTGGTCAGATATAGATTCCCAGATAAACCATCCAGTTGGTCAGACTTTTCTTAGAATTGATAGTGCATGAAAATCTTTAAAAATGAGCAGTAACTGAAGATAATGGAGAGTTAGCAGACCATTGAGAAAAAGTGCAAAGGCGATAGAGGAAACAGTCCCTTCTCTCGGTGCTGTATTGATTTGGCTAGAACACTGCTGCAACTGCGGAAGTGAGATCGAGTGGTGACCGAGTCAACAGAGAAAACGGCGATTGCCAGACCACACAAAAGTGATCATTTACCAAGTTTTGCTTCAAGACATCGAGAGCAGAGTTCAATTGCAACAACAGATTAACAAGTAGTGAATAACCCGATTCAGATTGTTGGGATTGCAAAGCACACAGACACAAACGATCATGTACATCCACTGCCACCTAAGAAGACAGTGGGTTAATACGTTCAGATGATTAATATGTTTGGTACACTTGAACGATGTAGTATCTTCCAGACGCGACGGCAGCTCTCACTTTCTCTTCCAATGAGTTGGATATATAAGGACGCCGTCTATCTCGGGCGACAGTTGACGACATAACTGATAAGAAAGCATACATCAATTCGACTCTTCAAATAAACAAGCACACGGTATTGTGCTGTTTAACAATCGTTCGAAGGATACATAGTAATTCATATCCATTGAAATGCCACCAAAAAATTGAACGTACAGATATTTGCAATAAAATTTAGCCACTAAAAAAAAGTTGGCTTTCCTGTAGCGCGCTTTATTCATTACTTTAGCTAGGATATCTCGCCTGTCTGATTCAAACTTTACACGATCGGAAAGAAACTTTTAATTTTATTTAGAACCTAACAAATTGTTTTTGGGTATTATTACTTAGATAAGCTAATATAATTAAAAAATAATAGGCTTATTGGGCAAAAATTAGCGTTATTATTACACAAAACGTTTGGTTATCTGCTGTCAACCTTTACTATACAAATAATGAAATAAATTAAATTTTCGATGAAATAAAATTCTTCGTCAGTTATTTCTTAAATCATTATTATTATTTATATATGAATGTGAACTTTAGAAAGCATATACCGCGATATAACGTCGTAAAGCGTCTCCAGACTATTATAATCAATAATCTTTCTTGATCTGCCCCTGTTGTAACGGCTAAATTTTAATGCAACTATCTGTACGGGGTTGTGCATAACCTTTTGCTAGGGGGCTGCGACTTAAACCGCAGCGTTGTAGCACACTCTTATGACGCTTCGGCAGAGAGTAGTTCATTGTGCGTCTATTGGTATCAAACAAATATGGCTGGTTTAATAAATGACAGTGAAGAGCAGCATTTCATGGATAGAGTTCGTGCAAATGCATATCGAGAGGCAATGGAAGCAGGTGTGTCTTTTATTAATCGCAAATGGGTTGCGAACAAGTTAAACCGATCGGATAGATGGGTGACGGACAATTGGAAGAAAGGTTATGATAACTGCCATGCCGAATTTGCTGAGGGTAGGCCCGAGAAATTATCACAGGAAAGCAAAAACATCATTGCTAATAACAGTGGCAAAAGACGTCGCAGCTGTGTCAACGTTGCACAAGAAATTAAAGCCAAGCGTGGAAAAACAATTTCTCGTTCAACGGTTCAAAGACATCGTCAGCGTGCAAACATCAAGCCATTCCATGTTATTCCGAAACCGATGAAGACCGCATTAAACATCGAAGACCAGCTCTGGTTTTGCGACTACCTGCGGGATTGGGTGGAAGACGACTTCATGCACCTTGACCCGAGCGACGAGTTCTTTGTGTGGACTATGAGACGTCCGAATTACCAAAACGATAGGATCTGGAGCTTATCGATTACAGATATTTCTGACGATGAACACTATCAAGAGCTGTCCAAGAAGCCTGACTGCATTGGCATCTTCGTGTGTTTCACCGCCAAGCGAATGATGTGGAGATTCAAGGAGCAGGGTGAGTCATGGAATGGTGATTATTTTCGGAATTTGCTAACAAATGATGTTTTTCCGTTTCTTCGAGATCCAAACAACACTATCGACCCGCATGAAGTTTGTTTTTTGCACGATAAGGCACCTTGCCTTAAGGCTAATGCAACACAGCAAATCCTAAGAGAAAGTGCTATCGATTTCTTCTCATCAAACGAATGGCCCGGTGCATCCCCTGACCTAAACGTTGCTGAACATTTTGGAGCCGTGATAAAAGACGCAGTGGAATCTTTAATGATTCAAGAACGTGGTGAAAATCGGTATTCTCGAGACCTTCTAATGGGACACCTGACATCTGTGCTGAAGGACATGGAGTACGATACTGCTCTGTTTGAGACACTCCTCCGCTCCTACCCGAAACGGATGCGTGCTGTTCGAGAAGCAGGTGGTGGCCACACTAAATATTGATGTGATAAAAGCAGAAATAAACGTACTTTTTGATTATCAACCGCAGAACATTCCACTTAGTTTTGTTTATTTTCCAGACCCCTAGCAAAAGGTTATGCACAACCCTGTACATTGGCCAGAGAAAATAAAAGATTAATCTGGCGTCATGGACTTCGTATGAAGAGAAGAGACTACCTTATTGATTCGCCATCTTGGTTCCACACAGCCGTTGCTAGGAAGAGTTTAAATCATTTCTCTCCTTTTGAAATTAGTTTTGGGTCGTCATAAGAAACGTAGCAATAAGATACAGTTTTATTTAAGATACAGGTAAGGCAAGTAACAGATCCTGCAGTCATCTATTTTTACCCCTTTATCTGCACTTTTTACCTCTCCCCAAGCTTTTTAATCAAAAAATTAATGTTCTCGAACCCTACACGAAACTGTAAATCCACCCATTTGGATGACTTTTGGTGAAAATCATGAACGTCTGCCAAAAGTGTGCACGAAACTGTAAATCCGCCCATTTGGATGACTTTCGGTGAAAATCATGAACGTTGTAATATGTAGAAAATGTAAAAAAGCTCGTATTTTCTTACCTTTCTCATCATTTCCGAACGTGTGATATATCACATGCCATATGTTGTCATAGTTCTAAAGACCAAGTGACTGCCAAAGCAGCAAATCCGACCCCAATGGAACAACTGGGCCTAAACACTAGCGCGTGTTTGGAGGATGAACGGTCCCAATGGAGTATGTTTGTGCGCATGCTTTTCCTTTGGGTGCAACTAAAACCTGATCGCACTGATCAAAGCATGCAAGCCAGCCAACACCACTAAGGAGATTTAGTATGAAATCTTAATGTTTTCTCTCAATGAAATGTAATTTTTAATATATTTTATTTTTTATAAATTTTTATTTAAGATGTATTTCAGGTATATAAATGTGTTATAAATCAAATTCTGTATCTCTGTAACCCATCCAGGGATCTACCTCGTCGGACACCGCCATAATGGCCCTGGATGGTTGACCTGTATCGCTTTTGATTAAATAAATAAAATAAATAAATATAAATGTATATATAAAGGTATATATAAGTTTTCACTTAAGTCGTTTTTCTTTAATTTAAATAGAAATGAATAAACTTTTAATTTTAGTATTTTTTTTAATTTATTTTTTAATTTTCAGTTGGGAACACATAGTTTTAACTGTTCCCAACTTGTCATATTTTTATAACATTTTGTTAATTTTTTAAAATTTGATAAAAGATGTATTTAAGTTATGGTTTGTAAAATGATTATTTTCCTTCTGTTTGGGGGGGGGGGGGGGGCCTTAAATATCTTAATTCCAATAATAAATAAATCAAGAATGTTCTATGAGGGTTTATTACACATCATATCTATCTTCACCTTTTTTAGCTCTCTCCTCCCTTTCAGTGGCCAATGGTGGTCATATTTGAACCCACCCTTAAAAATTACGTGGTCAAAGAAATTAGTTACCCTCCCCCCAACGAAGGTATTAAAATGCATTTTTGATTCATTTTAAAATTAATTTGTCCACATGGTTAGTACTTGATCCCCCTCCCTTCCTTTTGTGGTCATAAGTGGTCAAATCCTGACCCCCCCCCCCCGCCCCCTTTCCTAAGTTGACCACGTGGTTTATGAGCGGACTCGAAATGGCTTCGAACCAGGAACCAATTTGTGGGGGTTCACCATTTCTGGGATATCACAGCCAAACAATTCTGTTACAAAGAAAAAATATTCTTTTAAAGAGGACTCCGTATAAGTAGATTTAATTGACTTTTGTTCGCTGGAACATTAGAAATGAATTAGAACATGAATGCTATAAAAATTTCTATATTTTTATAATAACACTAGGCCATTCCCGTTTATAAAAATAAATTCCTTGTTTATTTGAATTTACCCACCATCCACCCGCAATACGTTTGCGTATTCAAATATTGACAATAATTGAAAATTAAATACTACTGGAAAAATAATGAACTGGCGAACTCTGATCTAATTTTATTTTAATTATATAATTAATATCTAGTCCCAGCTGGGTCTCTAATTTTTTATAGTGTTTGTGTGTGTAACAAATATAAAAAAATTTAAAGATTTGTCAATCTATATTACGGATTAAATTTGATGTTTATTTCAGCGAAAATTTAGGAAGTTCTTTCCTGGTTGAATACTCTGTCGAATATTGATGTTCTTATTTATTATTATTATTATTATTATTATTATTATTATTATTAATAAATTTAATTGGCACAAATTCAATATACGAGTATGATAGGTTAGATACTAATAAGAAATTCAAAAAGCTAAAAATCTTAAAATTTCAAGATATCATCTTTGTGAAAAATATTTTTAAGAGTAGCGGGCTGTATAAAAATGTAAACACACATAATTTGCGCAATATGCAAACCTTTAATGTTTCACGAATCATGAATAATTATGGTGAAAAGCTAAGAAACTATTTATAGCCCAAAAATTTTTAATACGGTTTCGAAATGTATTCAAACGTTGGGCTCTTTTCAATTTATAAAAGCAGCATATCATAGATGGAAAGAATATTATTAATTACATTGGCAGAGTATTTGTTACTGATCAAGTAATGCTATCATTGATGTTTCTAGTATAGAGAAATTTTTAGTTTTTGTTGTTACATGTATTTGTTGTAATGTATCATATTGTCCCATACAAGCCAATAATGAGGCTTCGGGATAATAGGTCATAATGTAATTGTTTTTAGTTCTTTGAATAACAAAAAAAAATTATTATTATTATTGGCTAAAATTATTATTCATGATAAGTTGGGAACACATAGATCCCAACTGAAAATTAAAAAATAAATTTTAAAAAAATACTAAAATAAGGACGACTTCAGTGAAAACTTATATATACCTTTATATATACATTTATATACCTGAAACATGTCTTTAATAAAAATTTATAAAAAATAAAAGATAAAAATTTAGTAATATATAAAAAATATATAAAAAAACTTCATAGCAATGTAGATCTTGCCTAGAGGAATCTGGATAATTAATTTCACGCGTTTATGTACCTAAATAGCACATAAATATGTTGTCCTCTCTGAATCCCACCCCCGTAATTCCGACCCCAGTGTATAAATCAAAACCAAACTAAATAGTGCAGATGGACATGCACATAGGAAGCTACATTCCGAATTTCAACCTTCTATCTCAAAAAATGTAGAACTTATGAAGGACTGACATTATAAAACCAAGAAATTGCTCCATTCTTCCGCCACTGAATAATATACAGGGTGTTTCATAATTGGTGTCTCGTCTTTAGGTTGAAATAACGACTGAAGAGGAACAGATTGGGGGAAAATGAATATTGATTATTTGGTTTTAATGTCCCCCTAATTCAGAATAAAAACATTTCGCGTCCCTGGGGGTGAAGGGGTAAATTTTGAAAATTTTAATTTTGTAGGGGTAGGGGTTAGACCCCATGTGTTATTTAGAAAGTTGTAGACCATCATGTAAAATGTGGGTTTAGCAAAAAAACCCGGTGAAAAAATCTCATCCCCTGCCCTTTATCGAGTGGATAAACTGAAAAGTATGGCTAGCTAATGTAAACAAACACAGAAAAAATCATTAGAAACTTATTAGAACTTTATTACTTATTAGAAAACAGTACATTTGAAAATGAATGAGAATGAGTGAGTCGTTACTCTGAAAAGCTAATGAGCCCTAATTTTTTTCATTTATTCTCATTAATTTTCCAAATATAGGCCCTACTGTTTTCTAATAAGTATGGTTTTTGTCCACATCGGCTAGCCATACCTTTCACTCTACCAACTCGATAAAGGGGGCAGGGCATGAGATTTTTTTCACCGGGATTTTTGCTAAACCCACATTTTACATGATGCTATACAACTTTCTAATTAACACGTGGGGTCTAACCCCTACAAAATTAAAATTTTCAAAATTTACCCCTTCACCCCCAGGGACGCGAAATGTTTTTATTCTGAATTAGTGGACATCAAAACCAAATAATCAATATTCATTTTTCCCCAATCTGTTTCCCTTGAGCCGTTATTTGGACCTAAAGACGGGACACCAATTATGAAACTCCCTGTAGATTACTAGCTTAATTTCCCCGCGTCGCTCGGAGAAAAATATAGTTTTATCATGTTTGTGTATACAGGGTGATGTACAAACTTGGGGAGGGGGGGGGGGTGATAGAGGGATCAAATCTAAGCAACATTTCCCTGTTTCATTTTTTTCTCTGGGTATTGTTTTCAGATAAAAAATTTTGGACGTCGCGTAGACGTAATATGCCATACGACCCGTAATTCTGGAACACGTCAAAATCATGGTCAATCATGTAATAAAAGAACAAAAAACACATTGCATACAGTACAATAATGTGACTGTTTTTTTATGAAACATGCAAATGTTTTACAATAAGTGTTCTAATTGAGTCCCTCTGTATGCTGTCTCGTATACCTATGTCTGTAAGTGTCCCCACAAAATCCAAACAACTGTTTCCTGCAGGTAGGATTTCAACATTTTTTATCTCAAAAACAATGCCCCAGATAAAAAAATGAAAGAGGTAAATGCTGCTTTGATTCGATCCCTCTATCACCCCCCTCCCCAAGTTTGTACATCAGAATAAACGTACAGACCAAGGGCGCATTCTTATAAGTAGCTTTTATGCTAAAGCTCCTAGTAAAATCTTGTAAACATTTATATCTATAAAATACATCTTTTATACATCTTTTATCTATAAAATGCAGAAATACATTTGTACATTTATTAAAAAGAAATTAATCTCCCCCTCCCCCGCCTCCCGAGTAGGGTAAGACACTATTTTTACCCCTTTATCTGCACTTTTTACCTCTCCCCAAGTTTTTTAATCAATAAATTGTTTTTCTCGAACGTAATATGTAGTAAATGTAAAAAACTTCGTATCTTCTTTCCTTTCTCATAATTTTCGAATGTATGATATATCACATACCATCATAGTTGTCATAGTTCTAAGGACCAAGTGACTGTCATCCCTGCAAGTCCGACCTTACTGGAACAATTGGGCCTAAACTTCATAGCAATGTAGATCTTGCCTAGAGGAATCTGGATACTGAAGTTTACGCCTTTACGTAACTAAATACCACACAGATATGTTGCCCTCTCTGAATCCCACCACCGTAATTCCGATCCAAGTGTACCAATCAAAACTAAACTAAATAGTGCATATAATAAGCTACATTCCGAATTTTAACCTGCTACCTCAAAAAATATAGAAATTATGAAGTGGACGGACTGACATTATAAAGCAATTAGTAGCTCCATTCTTATTCTATTTACGATGTTCAGTCAAATGAAAACTGGAAATAAATTTTTACAGCTCCTTTATTACAGACAGAGTTGGAACAAGTACACTATTTATCAACTTAGTCCCCCTGCATTTCGATGCATTTCCGCCACCTAGTCGGAAGGGCATGGATACCTTGGGGGAAAAAAACTTCATATAATAGAGATCTTGCTTATAGGAATCTACATACCGAATTTCACTCCTTTATATCCATAAATACACTTAGGCCTTTTGGTCCCCTCTAATTTCCACCCGAAAACTCCGGCCTTAACGGGCTAATCAGAAACAAACAAACTAAATAGTGAAGATGCACATGCCCATAGTAAGCTACATTCCGAATTTCAATCTTCTACCTCATAAAAAGTAGCAATTATGAAGAGGTACACAGTTAAGACATTATAAAACCAAGTAGCTTCATACTTTTGCTATTCAATAATACAGATTATGAGCACTTGAACAATCGTGCATCGACAAAGCGATTTCACGTGCGCGCGCCTATGTCAATAAATCTTAAAAGATGAACAGAAAGTAACAATGTATTCCTTCTTGACAAATCGATTGTTATATGACATGCCATTATCGTTGTATTCTATTATCGTGAATTCGACTTGAAGGAGTCCACGAAAAATTCTGAAAAGTTGATACGGCCGAGCTAAGACTGTCGTGCAAAAGGCGGACGGCCGGCTGGACGGACTGGTAAACGTACAGACCAAGGGCGCATTCTTATGAGTAGCTTTTATGCTAAAGCTCCTAATAAAAGATACACTGTGCGAAAGACTTGCAGTCATTGTTGATGCTGCTTCACGGAAGAATCGCAAAAATCTTCATTGACAAAGCAAACGTCACAATTTTTTAAGGATGGTAAAAATCCCATTCAGCTCCAGGTAAATGGAATTTTAAAAATAAACTACAATGGAAAAGAAGAAAGAAAAAATAAAATTCTTTCTTAGCGAGCACGTAGAAGTCAAGAGAAATATTCTTGCCAAATTACAAGTTTGTAGGCTTCGTAGTTTTGGAGATTTCGTGATGAATAAATGAATGAATGAATGAATGAATGTAAACGTTTTTCGCTCTTTCTTTTATATAATAGCACTAGCAAAGGTATCCGGCGTGGCCCGGGATAATTACACTAGTAGGTAAAGAGAACAATCTCAAAAAATTAATTTACGAGGGGAGTTCAGTAAGAATTGCAACACATTTTTTTTCTCGGCCAATTTTGGTTGAAAAAACTGGACATTTCTTGTGGAACATTTTCAAACATTTCTGCTTCGTCTCGTAAAGTTCCAGTGACGACCGATATGTGACAGCGATATAGTGTATAAGTGGCGTCTACAATGAAGGTGCGTTCCAAACAACGGTCAGTGATTGAGTTTCTTTTGGCGCTTGCAGAATGTCTACGGTGATCTGGCAGTAGACAAAAGCACGGTGAGTCGTTGGGCAAAGCATGTGTCATCATCGCCGCAAGGTCAAGCAAAACTGTCTGATCTCCCGCGAGCTGGCCGGCCGTGCACAGCTATAACTCTTGGAAGGTCAAGTATGCAAAATTTCATCAAGATCGGAATAAAACTGTAGATTTGTATAAGAAACAAACAAACAAAGAAACCCACAAACATCCTTCTTTAAATATACATAGATAGACTAGCAGAGGTATCCGGCGTTGCCCGGGATAATTACACTTGTAGATAAACAGAACAATCTCAAAAAATTAAATTATAACTCCCGATTGTTTAAATAATCACTGAATCAAAACAACACAGAGCAAAGGTTTGATTTGGTTTGTTTGGTAATAACGTCCTTTTCAACTGCCATGGTCATTTCAGGACGGCGTCATAGGGGCCGCAAATTTTGCCTCGCAAGGGTTCTTTAACGTGCAGCCGGCAAACGACTACACGGGACCAACGGCTTTACTTCCCTTCTGAAGGAAGTGCGTGATCTCAGGATTTCCCCCTGAAAAATCCTCCTCGTCCTCGGCCGGGATCGAACCCGCATACTCGGGCATCAGAGGCGATCACACAGAGCAAAGGAACTATCCATTCTTCGAAAAGTACGAAAAGCAGGAATTCTAGGTGATATACCGGGACTTTATCTAAACTCTTCTTCACTTTCCTCACCATTGCGGAAATCAGAATGTCAGTTCGCCACCCTTTATTGTTCCGTTACACGTCAAAATCGTTGTACACGTAGCTCTCCTTCATCCGAAGTTTCCCTTGCCTCTGACATTGCAAATCGCATACGTTCCTGCTGTATACGAAGCTCTCTTTCCTCCGAAGTTTCCCTTGCTCTTGACGTGGAAGCTTCTGCTGCAGACGAAGCTCCCGTTGTTCAGGTGTCTCTAACGCCCGGATAGTTTTTTGGTCTCTTAGCTGCAGGGTTTTCTGACAAATGCTCTGTCTTTTCTTTGGTGGCATCTCAATAGGTATAAATTAATATGGTTCCTTCGAACGATTATTAAATAGGGAAAAATATCTTCGCATTGAATGATGAGTACAGCTGCCATTTTTTGAGGGCAAGCGGAAGGCAATCCTATACTGCTCCTCCCAAGTGCGCCGTTTTTGCCCGACTTGTTATTGTATAATGATGGTAACGAGTTGTTGCGTGTTTGGATGTATTGTATAACAATGGGATAAGTTCAGAGCCATGGCAGCCATGGGTCTCGATGCCCTCAAAGGAAAGCGGATATTCAATGTTTATGTTTTGATATTTCTCCCTATACCACAACCACAGATAAATCGTATGATTTTTGGTTTGATGATTCGAGTAGATGTATTTTGGAATTAAACTGTAAAACGTTTTGCACTGCTCAAACGTGCCAAACACATAAACACATACACAATAACACACACACCTACACACACGCACACACACACACACACACACACACACAAAGAAACACGCACACTTTTCCCAATCGTCTGAACGCTTGTTAAGGAATTGAAGGAAGACACGTGTATCGCCTTTGCCTCATCGAGAGAGACTGCCCTATCTATATCCTCTATTATATCCATTTCCTATTCATTGTTAATAATTCTTGGAAACGAGCTTTCTATCATTGCATCATCATTTTATGTTCATATTTATAATTTTTGGAAACGAATGTTCTGTCATTGCATCATCATTTTATGTTCATTGTTATAATTCTTTGAAAAGAACTTTCTATCAGTGCATCATCATTTTATGTTCATTGTTATAATTCTTGGAAACGAATGTTCTGTCATAGCATCATCATTTCATGTTCATTGTTATAATTCTTTGAATAATTTTGTGCTCATTGTTATTGGTGAATTGCGCATTGAGACCATTGTTGATGCGAACACGACGAGCCTATTGTTGCACAAACTTTGCCTTGCATTGTTGGTCATGAGATATATATTATTGGTCCGTGCAGAGTGTTTGTGAATTGCGTGTTCATACCATTGTTGATACCTATTGTTGCATAAACTTTGCCTTGCATTGTTGGTCATGAGATATTTCTCTTTAATATGCCTTGCCATAACCATGAATATCGATTTTTTATCAATAATTATTTTTCTGAAATCTGAAGTTGACAGTGACCTTCCTCATGCTTTGAAGGTCAAATATGCAAAAGTTCATCAAGATCGGAATAAAACTGTAGATTAGTTTGTTTGTTTTTTAAACAAATCTACAATTTTATTCCGATCTTGATAAAATTTTGCATACCGTATATCTTCCAATAATAGCCCCCGGCATCTATTTTTTCAACTGGATCACTAACCAGGCGTTTATTAAAGACCGGCGTTTATTAGAGACCGGCGTTTATTTTAAACGCCATATCATATAACTGCTTTGGAAGCATGTCTTTTTTTAAGCAGAATATGGGAGTGTGCATTAAACATTCCTTACGAATAGGATACCTTGAGAACTAAAGGCTGAATAGCAGAGTACATGATATCGAAACTCAAAGCAATGTGCTGGGAATCTCGTCTAGCCCGAGTATACGTGAACCCCGAAAGTGGCTCACGTGAACAGCCACGTCTAGGAGAGTCCTCGGCGTCTATTAAAGACCGGCGTTTATTTAGCAATCTTAATTTTGAATCCTGGCGTTTATTAGAGACCGGCAACAATTGAAGGCTAGGCGATTATTAGAAGATATATAGTACATGACCTTCAAAGAATG
This sequence comes from Rhysida immarginata, assembly GCA_023313115.1. Classification (NCBI taxonomy): domain Eukaryota; kingdom Metazoa; phylum Arthropoda; class Chilopoda; order Scolopendromorpha; family Scolopendridae; genus Rhysida; species Rhysida immarginata. Next base: position 399,356 of record JAHWFO010079372.1, on the reverse strand, counting down.
AGGTAGGTCACTGTTTACCTCAGATTTCGAAAAAATAATAATAATTGATAAAAAAATCGATATGGTTGATTATGGCAGGGCATATTAATGAGAAATATCTCATGACCAACAATGCAAGACAAAGTTTTTGCAACAATAGGTATTAACAATGGTGTCAACATGCAATGCACCAACACAATGCAAGGATCAACAATATATGTCTCAGGACCAACAATGCAAGGCAAAGTTTGTGTAATATAGAATTCAATGCATAGGATTCCTGTTATTCAGGCTTTTCTTGAAAATATTTAAAAATGATCATTAATGAGTTAGCAGACTATTGAGAAAGAGTGAAAGACGATAGAGGAAGCACTCCTTTAGCTCCGTGCTGTATTGAGCAAATAGTAAGCAAGGAAATAGAAGAATCGGCGACCGCTAGACTATACAAAGTGATGAATGGCCAATTTTTGCTTCAAGACATCGAAAGAACAAAGGAAATTGCAACAACATCAAATGTATATGAGTAAAAAATTATTAAGATTACATGAGTAAAAAATTATTTAGACTAGAAGGCATCCTTATAGAGGTCCATCCATTGTGAGCCTTTAAAAGATTTTTTTTCGGTAAATCAATTCTCGATATATCACCTAGAATGGATTTTTTAAGTGAAGAGGTAAATTCCTGTCTTTCGGATTTTTCTTAGAATACATAGTCCTTTCGCTCTATATTGTAGTGATTGAGTTATTATTTAACCAATTTGCAGATTTAATTTAGCTTTTTGAGGTTGCTCTGATTTTCTACAAGCGTAATTATCCTGGGCAACGCTGGGTCCTCTGCTAGTTATATATATACAACCTCTGACAATTAAGTTTGGTGAATGAATTCACACAACAAAATACAAAGCAGATAGAGCCACATTTCCTTTATTGTCCATCGAAATAATCACCCTGGAAGGCAATACACTTTTGGGATCGGGTGTATAAGTCCTGGAAGCTCCTTCGGGATGGCTTTAAGTTCACGTGTCACATTTGCTTGAATGTGTGGAATGTCCGCAAATCTGTGTCCTTTTAAGGCCCGTTTCAGGCGTGGGAACAAGAAAAAGTCTGCCGGTGCCAAGTCTGGTGAATAATGTCGATGAGCTATGGATACGACCCCTTTGTGTCCGCTTACGGCAGTGTTCCTCTTTGATCCATTATCCACAGTTACGTGCGCATGCTACACTTTAAACTGAAGAAACGAGCATCTGCTAAACATTGCACGCACAAACGTGACCTGTCTGAATATGCATAAACAATGACTCGGCTTGTATTTACATGCATTGTTACTCGCGTAAAGCTCGCACATATTAGGGTGTGACGTCATTCACCGAACTTAATTATCAGAGGTTGTAGAACAAGAAGAGGTACCCGGCGTTGCCCGGGATAAATATACTTGTAAGTAAAGAGAACAATCTCATAATATTAAATTATAACTCTCAGAGCAAAGAGATTGTCAATTCTACTAAAAATACCAGTAAGTCTAGGTGATATACAAAGAATTTATCGAAACTCTTCTTGACTTGCCTCACCACTGCGGAGCATCACCAGATATTTTAGACTCAAGTTTTTCTTGCCCTTGGCGTAGAAGCTCTTATATCCTCTTGCTCTTTTCGAAACTCCCGTTGTTCAGATGTTTCAAACGCCCGTAGAGCTTTTTCTGTTTTAGTTGCTGAGTTTCTCCGACCAATACTCGGTCTTTCTCTTTCTTTTCCAGAGACATAATTTATTGCCAAACGTCTGGACGCCAATAGATGCTGCCTTAATAATGTTCTGTCAATTCATCATTTATACTCATTATCATAATTCTTGGAAACGAACGTTCAGTCATCGCATTATCAGCATCTCAGTTTCCAAAATAAGCTATATGATATTTGAAGTATCTTAAAATAAACACATGCAAACGCTTAGAATTATTACATTAAAAATTCCTAATGGAAATTTGAAAAAATAAATTTTAAAGGCTTACAAAGGATGGATCTCTCCAAGGATGCCACTGCTAGTCTAAATAATTTCTTACTCATGTAATCTTACTTTAGATGTACACATGATGTTGTTGCAACTCCCTTTCTTCTCTCGATGTCTTGAATCAAAACTTGGCCCTTCATCTCTTTGTGTAGTCTAGCGATCGCCGATTCTTCTATTGACATGCTTACCAGTTGTTCAATAAACCACGGAGCTAAAGCAGTGCTTCCTTAGTCGTCTTTCCACTCTTTCTCAATAGTCTGCTAACTCTCCAATTACTGATCATTTTAATTTTTTTCAAGAAATTTTTTCAAGTACTGAGAACTCCCTTTTCTAAGAAAAGCCTGATCATTGCACAAATTTTGCTTTTCATTGTTGGTCATGAGATATGTATTGTTGGTCCGTGCTGAGTGTTTGAGAAGTGCGTGTTGATACCATTGTTGATACCTATTATTGAACAATCTTTGCCTTGCATTGTTGGTCATGAGATATTTCTCATTAATACGCTCCGCCATAACCAGGAATATGGATTTTTTTATTGATAATTATTTTTTTTCCGAAATCTGAGGTAGACAGTGACCTTCCTCATGCTTTGAAGGTTAAGTATGCAAAATTTCATCAAGATCGGAATAAAACTGTAGATTTGCATTAGAAACAAACAAACAAACAAACCACAAAAAACATCCTTTTTTATATTTATAGACTAGCAAAGTTACCCGGCATTGCCCGGGATAATTACACTTGTAGGTAAAGAGAACAAGCTCAAAAAGTTAAATTATAACTCCCAATTGATTAAAATAACCAATCAATACAACACAGATCAAAGGGATTATCAATTTTACTAAGAATACGAAAAACAGGAAATCTAGGTGATATACGCGGACTTTATCTAAACTCTTCTTGACTTGCCTCACCACTGCGGAGCATCATTAGATACTTTAGACTCTAGTTTTTCTTGCTTTTGACGTAGAAGCTCCTGCTCTCTTCGAAATTCTGATTGTTCAGATCTTTCAAATGCCCATGTAGCTTTTCCTGTTTTAGTTGTGGAGTTTCTCTGACCAATACTTGTTCTTTCTCTTTACTTTCCAGACACAAATTTTTGCCAGTCGTTGGACGATTGATAGGGAGCTCAAGAGGGACACCCGTGACTCCTTTGCCTCATCAGTAGACGCTACGTTATTAATGTTCTGTCACTGCATCATCATTTTATGCTCATTATTAATAATTCTTGGAAACGAACGTTCAATCATCGCATTATCGGCATCTCGGTTACAACAATATATACAATCCCACAGAATATAGTCAAAATGTATTTTTAGGAAATATTTGGATCTGATGTGTTACCAAATAAGCTACGTGATAACCCCGGAGTGGCTCGGAGTTTCTTTTTTTTATATTAAATTTTGCATTATTTTAAAAATAAACACATGAAAACGCTTAGAATTAATACAGTAAAAATTCTTAAAGAAAATTCGAAAAAAAAATTTTTAAAGCTTACAATGGATGGACCTCTTCAAGGATGCATTGCATGTTGACACCATTGTTGATACCTATTGTTGCACAAACTTTTCTTTGCATTGTTGGTTATGAGATATTTCTCATTAATATGCTCTGCTATAACCATGAATATCGATTTTTTATCGATAGTTATTATTTTTGCGAAATCTGAGGTAGACAGTGACCTTCCTCATGATTTGAAGGTCAAGTATGCAAAATTTCATCAAGATCGGAATAAAACTGTAGATTTGTATAAAAAACAAACAAACATCCTTCTTTTTATATATAGAAGAAGATAAGATGAGAACTTGAGCAATCGTGCGTCGACAAAGCGATTTGACGTGCGCGCGCCGATGTCAGTAATTCTTAAAAGATGAACTGAAAGTAACAGTGTATTCCTTCTTGAGAAATCGATTGTTATATTGCATGCCATTATCTTAGTACTTTAACACTTACTGATTTAACACGCGAATTCGACTTGAAGGGGTCCACGTAAAATTCTGAAAAGTTGATACCGCCGAGCTAAGACTTTGGTGGTCATATTTCTGAAAACAGAATTTGAAAAGGTTAATCCGTTTTCAAGTTATCGTGCAAACGGCGGACGACCGGATAAACGTACAGACCAAGGGCATATTATGAGAAATATCTCATAAGCAACAACGCAAGGCAAATTTTGTACAACAATAGTGGCCAACAATGGTATCAACACGCAATTCACAAACACTCTGCCAAACAAAAATATATATCTCATGACCATCAATGCAAGGCAGGGATCAACAATATATATCTAAAGATCAACAATGCATGGTAAAGTTTATGTTATATAAATAAGGCTCAAATTGTAACAATGCATAGAGTTTCTGTTATTCAGGCTGCTCTTAGAAAAATTACCTCAATTTCTAGAAAATCTTTAAAAATGATCAGTAAATTGAGAAATGGAATAGTGAGCAGACTATTGAGAAAGAGTGGAAAGACGACAGAAGAAGCAGTCCTTTAGCTCCGTGCTGTATTGAGCAAATGATGAACATGTCAATAGAAGAATCAGCGACTGCTACACAACACAAAGTGATGAATGGTCAAGTTTTGGTTCAACACATCGAGAATAGAGTGGGAATTGCAACATCATCAAAAGAGCATCTAAAGTAAGGTCACGTGACTAAGAAATTACTTAGGCTAGCGGTGGCATACTTGGAGAGGTCCATCCATTGTCAGCATTTAGAAAACTTTTTTTCTTATTTTCATTATTACAGTAACTTTTACTGTATTAATTCTAAACATTTTCATGTGTTTATTTTTAAGATATTGCAAAATTTAATCCAAATAAAAAAAAAAGATTCCGAGCCACGCCAGGGTTATCAACTAGCTTATTTGGTAACCAGCAGACCCAAGCATTTCATAAAAATACATTTTGACTATATTCTGTGTGAATGTGTATATTTTGGAAGCTGAGTTATTGATAATGCGATGATTGAACGTTTGTTTCCGAGAATTATTAATAATGAGCATAAAATGACGATGCAGTGACAAGACATAAAGAAGACAGCGTGTATTCAGGAGGCAAAGGAGTCACACGTGTCTCCCTTGAGCTCTCTATCCAACGTCCAGACGACTGGAAAAAATTTATGTGTCTGGAAATTAAAAAGAAAGAACGACTATTGGTCAGAGAAACTTTTCAGCTAAATCAGAAAAAGCTATATGGGCATTGAAATATCTGAACAACATGAGTTTCGAATACAAATTGAAAGTATCCAGTGATGTTCTCTGGTAGTGAAGATGAATATTGTTTTAATCTGAGGCAAGCTTAAGAAGAGTATATATATTACCTAGAGTTCCTGTCTTTCGGATTTTTTGTAGAATGGATAGTCCCTTCGCTCTGTGTTGTATTAATTGAATTATTATTTAACCAATTTGGGTATATAATTTAAATTTTTGAGATTGTTATGTTTACCTGCAAATGTAATTATCCCGGGCAATTTCGGGTCCTATGCTTGTATATATACAGGGTGTTTCAAAATTATGTACAATAAATTTAGTGACATATTCTTCAGGTCAAAAGAAGACGAAAATGTTCTATAGCACTTTGTCTGGAAACGATTTGTTTGCGAGTAATCCACTATCATACAGTAGGGAAGCACGGTAGTTAGCGGATGATATTTTAGCAGTTCCGGCGTTTCGACCCAACACTAGGTTGAGTGGTTTGTTCCATTTAAACCTACTTTAGGGTTGTTCCATTAGTTGTGTACGGTTGTTTCCATTACTGTAGTTTCACTACTGTATATCCACTAGGAATATCAATTTCAGAACGTTAGCGTGCTTTGACATACGCATTACAATTTACGTAAAAAAAAGTCATGTACATGTATTCCAGTGCAGAATACACTGACATGCACCTAATGTATGGTCTTGCCGACGGAAATGCTGTGGAAGCAGGAACGCTTTCTGAATAGACGTTTGCCAAATAACCGAACATTTGTATCTGTCGACAGACATTTGAGAGAGCGTGGTTCATTTGGCCGTCAAACAGGACAAGGGCGGCCTGTAGCACATTCTCCGGGTGAGGAGGATGTGATAATTGACAACATACATGATGAACCACAGACAAGCACCCATCGTATTTCTTCCATGGTATACATTCCGCACTCATCTGTTTGGCGCATTCTTCACCGTCAGCATTTGCATCCGTACCACCTGCAACTGGTTCAGGCACTGAACCCAACGGACTATCCACACCGACAATGATTTTGCCAATGGATACAACGTCGTCATGCTGCAGACCCTAGTTGTCTCAGCCAGATACTTTTCACAGACGAAGCAACCTTCACCCGGACAGGAATCGTAAATTCTCACAACCAGCACCATTGGGCAGATGCTAACCCGCATGTTACCAGAACTCGAGCGCATCAA